>PVJL010005163.1:0-113518 GCA_004026885.1 Lyroderma lyra
GTCTATCCATCATTTGTTAAAAAAATATTATTTCCCCTATGAATTGTTTTGACACCTTTGTCAAAAATAAATTGACCATCATCCCAATAAGTCAACCATAAAAATATTTTATATAAAAGAAAATAAATAAATAAACCATAAATGTGTAGGTTTGCTTCTGGATTCTCAATTCCATTCCACTGATCTTCACATCTATCTTTATATCAGTACCATTACTGTGGCTTTGTAGTGAATTTTGAAATTTGTAAAAATAAGTTGTCCAACTTTGTTCTTTTTCAAGATCATTTTGGTTATTCTGTATTTCCTTAATCACATATGAAATTTATTATCAGATTCTCAGTTTCAACAATGAAACAATCTCAGATTTTAATAGCAATTATCTGTAAACTGTAGGTCAAGTTTAGGAAATATTACCATCTTAATAATATTAAATCTTCCAATTAATGAACATGGAATGTCTTCCCAATTATTTAGATTTTTTTAAATAACTTTGAACAATGTTTTGTAGTTTTCAGAGTATGGGTTCTGCACCCTTTTGTTAAATTTATTACTAAATATTTTTATGCTGTTGTAAACAGGATTGTTTTTGTAATTTTATTTTTAGATTGTTCATTGAACACGCATAGAAATGCAGTTATTTTTTTTACACATTTGATCCTGTGTAAATTGCTTAATGCATTTATTAGTTGTAATTGTTTTTAGTGGATTTCTTAGATGTTTTTATATATAAGATTATGCCTCTGTGAATAGAGATAGTTTTGCTTTCTTCCTATCTCAGTGCCTTTTATTTCATTTTTAAAACTAATAGCCCTGGCTATAACCTAAATACAAAGTTAATAGACCTGGTTGATAGTGGGCAATTTTGCCCTTCTTCCTCATCTTAAGGGGAAAGAAAGCATTGTGTCTTTCACCATTAAGTTTGAGTCTAGCTTTTTTTTTTTAGATCCACCTTACTAAGTTGGGAAGTTTCATTCTGTTCCTAGTTTGTTAAGTGTATTTATCAGGAAGAAGTGTTGAATTTTTGTCAAATGCTATTTGTGTTCTATTGAGATAATCATGGTTTGTATGTGTATGTGTGCTTTATTCTGTTGGTATGATGTATCATCACGTTAATTGATTTTGAGATGTTGAACCCCAAGCTTGCATTCCTGCTATAAATCCCATTTGTGTATAATCATTTTTCCATGTTCCTGGATTTTGTATGCTGGTGTTTTACTTAGGATTTTCACATCTGTACTTACAAGAGATAATAGTCTATAGTTTCCTTGTGATGTCTTTTCCTGGTTTTGGAATCAGGGTAAAAGCGGCCTCACACCAGTTAGGAAGTGTTCTTTTATTTTTTTTTCCTTTTGAAGAATTTATAAGAAATCTAAATTAATTCTTTAGCTGTTTGGTAGAATTCACCAGTGAAGCCATCTGGGCCTGGGTAAATGAGTAAATATTGGTTACTAATTCAGTCTCTTTATTTATTGTAGGTCTATTTAGATTTTTAAACTTCTCATGAATCAGTTTTAGTAGTTTGTATCTTTCTATAAATTTGTCCCTTTTACCTAAATTATCTAGTTGATTGGCATATAAATATTTATACTATTCCTGTCTTTTTTTTGAAAGGTTGCCAGCATTGTCTCCTGTTTCATTCCTGATTTTAATAATTTGAATCCTTTTTCTTTATTTTCTTGGTCACTCTTTGTAAAGGCTTGTAAGGAACCAACTTTTGGTTTTGTTGATTTTCTCTATTGCTTTCTATTCTCTCTTTCCTTACTCTCTGCTGTATTCTCTATTATTTTTTTCCTTCTGTTTGCTTTACATTTAATTTACTTTTCTTTTTCCAGTGTCCTAAGGTGAAAGTTTAAGTTATTAATTTGAGATCTTCTTTAACATAGACATTTAATAGAGACATACAAGTATAAATATATCTCAGTACTGCTTTAGATTTATCCCATAAGTTTTGATATATTTTACCTTCATTTTAATTCAATTCAAACTATTCTTTAATTTTCCTTTTGACAATTTGTTATTTAGGGGTGATTTGTTTAATACTCATATATTTATGAATTATCCAAATTTCTTTTAGTTGTTGTTTTCTGATTTTAATCTATTGTGGCCAGAGAACATATTTTGAATGATTTCTGTTATTTTAAATTCATTGAGGGTTGCATTATAGACTAGCATATGGTCTATTTGAGAAAATATTCCATGTGCCATGGATTTTTATTAAGTGGAGTATTTATTGGGTAGAGTAGTACACGCAAGTCTTTCAATATTTTTTACCACTTAAGTGAATGCTGTGTTATTTCATTGTGATTTTAATTTATGGTTTTCTCCTAAAGAATAATGTTGAATATCTTTTCATGTTTTAGGTGCAATTTATATATCTTCTTTTAATAATTCTTTTCAAGTTGTTGCCCATTTATAAATAAAACTTATGTTAGTATTGGGATACAAGTTCTTTGCCCAATATATATGTTTAACATAGAGTATTTTTCTTTTTTTTTTATTCATTTTTATTGTTAGACTTATTGGGGTGACATCTGTTAGCAAGGATTACATAGGTTTCAGGCTTATAGTTCTACAGTGCATTGTCAACTTGTTGTATAATAATTTCACCACCTAATGTGACTTCTCTTTCCATCACCTTATATTTACATAGAGTATTTTTCAATTCTTTGACTTACAGTTTTATCTTTTTATTTTCTTAAGATGTCCTTTAGAGAACTAAATATTTTACTGTTAATGAAATCCCAATTGTCTACTTTTTCTTATACAGTTAGCTTTTTCATACACACACACACACACACACACACACACACACACGGCCTGCCTGGAAAAAAATTCAGCCATTAGTGCTTCTTTTTTCTTTCATATTACATGGCTAGATACTTTCCAATAACCCTCATATATACATAGCTTTTATGATAAGTCTAAGGATCTTTGTCCTGTATCAAGGTCATGAAGATGCCCTTTTATTTTATAATTTTAGGTTTTATGTTTAGATGTACCCATTTAAGTTGATTTTTAAATATAATGTGAGAGAAGGATTAAGATTATTTCTTAATTTTTCTGATTTGGATATTTAGTTTTCTAGAACATTTGTTAAAGAGACTATCCTGTCACCCACTGGATTATATTGGTGACATTGTCAAAAATCAATTGAACATCTATGTGTGGTTATTTTGGGACTGACTATTCTTATCCATCAATATACATGTCTATCCTTATGCTTATACCACAATGTCTTGATTATTGTAACTTTATAGTAAGCCTTAAATGAGATGAATCATCCAAGTTTATTCTTCTTTTTTCATATTTTTGGTGGTTCTAAGCACTTTTATATATATATAAATGAATGAAGTCAGACAATTAGTTTCATGAATTCATCCTAGGAAAAATGCTATATACCTCACTGGTGAATATCACTACGGTCACCTTCAAAGTACCCGCCTTGGGAAGTTATGCACTGACGCCAGCGCCTAGTCCTCCCTTCAGAGCAATTTTGGAACTCCTTTTCTGACATGGCCATCAAGAGCTGTCATTGTATCCAAATTCTGACAGTTAAGGTCAGGAACTTGCCACTGTGCCCTTACGTTGGCAGCACTGTACAAACAACTCAGTAAGATTTCATAACCAAGTTGTTTGTACAGTGCTGCCAACATAAGGTGTCAGTGGGCAGCTTCCCAAGGGGAGTACTTCAAAGGTGACAGGAGTGATAGTCATCAATGAGGTATGTAGTAATTTTTCTAGGATGAGTTCGCAAAATTAGCTGTCCAACCTCATGTATGTACATACACACACACATATATATTTTACAGGAAGTTTGTCAATTTCTTTTTTTAAAAAATCTGTTGTTTTTTTTTAAATTGGAATTTGTTCTGAAAGAGTTAACATAGCAAACCCAAGACAGCTGTATTTAAAAAGAAAGAATGGCTTGCAAGGTTGGCCTTTAGGTGGTAAACAGTTCCCTACATTTATATAAAACTTTCTCTAACTGATAAGAAAGGGTCAGTCTGCCTAGCTATTTGTATGATGTGGTTTATATTGCACACCTGCTTCCCCTCTGGGAGTCTGGAACTCTGCTACGCACTAGGCAGAGGGTGCCCACGTGACCAGCCCCCAATTAAACCTTGACACTGAGTCTCTAATAGGCTACCTTAAGCATAAATGCCACACACATATTGCTGCATTTTCATTGCTCTATGGAGGGAGAAGGCATTCAGAAGCCACATCTGGATTCCTCCAGATTCTACCGGTCTTTGGTCACTTATGATTCAGCTATATATCCTTACTGTGTTTCTGTACTCTATCTCAGCCATAGGCACAACCACATTGCTGAGTCTCATGAAGTCTTCTCGTGAATCTCTGAGTGTGAGAGTGATACATTATTCTAGTCTGATAGGTTTTTGCTAGTATATAGAAATACAATTGATTTTCATATGTTTACCTCTTATTATGTGGCCTTGATAAATTTACTTATTAATTCTAATAGGTTTTTGTAGATTTCTCATGTTACTACATAGGCAATTATGTCATCTGCAAGGAAGGTAGTTTTACATCTTTTCTAATCTGTAAACCCTTTTGTTTTTGCTATCATATTGCCCTGGTTAGGTCTCCTATTGAGTAGAAGTGATGGGTATGTATTCTTGCCTTTTTGCTTATCAAAGGTGGAAGACATTCATTCTCTTAATTTATTTCTTGCTTTCTTAACTGCCTTATGACTTAGTGACTTCACCACTGCTTATTATTTTTCTAAGAGTGTATTTCCCCCAAAGAGGACATAAAACCATAGCATATACCGTATAAGTAACAGGTGATCAATGATTAAAGGAAAAGATCTTTACTGATGAGAATAAAAAGAATCAAAAGGTAATGTTGTGATATCTATTATAAAGAACTACTTGACATCTTTTACAGTTTTTCCTTTAACTTGCCTCTTTTCTTCTTC
This sequence comes from Lyroderma lyra, assembly GCA_004026885.1. Classification (NCBI taxonomy): domain Eukaryota; kingdom Metazoa; phylum Chordata; class Mammalia; order Chiroptera; family Megadermatidae; genus Lyroderma; species Lyroderma lyra. The sequence continues at coordinate 4,940 of PVJL010005163.1, forward strand.
ACTTACATATCGCTTAGTGCATGGCCTCATAAAGTAGGCTCTCAAAAATAAAAAGTGAAATAAAATAAGGCTTTTAGAATAGCTGAATCAAAAGTGAGTCACTGTAAGGGATTATTATTAATTTTGTCAGCTGCCATAATTGTATTTCTTTCATTTTTTTTTTTTTTCCCTAACCCTAACCCTAACCCTAACCCTAACCCTAACCCTAACCCTAACCCTCATAATTGTATTTCTTAATGTAATATCAAATGCATTACTTTTTAGGCTTGTATCCTGAAGTAGTTCCAGGGAAAAATGATGTAATGTCTGAGATTTACTTTAAAATACTCCAGCAAACAACAATAGTAACAAAAATGAGGTTATTGGAATATTAATACTTATAGAAGCTGGAAGCTATATACATCATACCAAAAAAAGTATTTAAAAAATATCAGTCCCCTTTGCTAGAGTGTTGAAACAAATATGTAAGTTCTGATTAGAAACTTTTATTTTCTGAGTTTCAAGAAATGAAGAGCCAATTACCTTTTCAAAACAGATTATTGAGTACTTTAAATGGTATCGGTACTGACAAACCATCTAAAAGTCATTGAAAGCTAAGAGAAATGCTGGCAGAAAGAGCAGTCTATTTTCATTGTCTCATATTCCTCAGGTCACATTCACTGCTTAACCCACTAGGGTCTGACTTCTAAACTCACAGCTACACTGAGATACTCAGCCCACCTGGGCCTTCTAGTTGCCAGATCTAATAGGCACTTCCTAATCTTACTTCCTGTCTGCCTCTTGTTACATGGTTTGCAGACTACCCACTATTCCTTTCAGATTTCTCTTCTTTTGCTAGACCTCGGTTCCATTTAGCTGGTACAGTGTAAAAACCCATCCCCTAACCATTTGCTTGTGCTCACATCTCCCTTGGGTCAGGTGTTTAGAGAGAACACAGAGGAGACAGCTTTTCTCTGCTCCATGCATGATGCATGGGGCCTCACCTGGGAAGACCTGCAGTCTGGGTGACTAGACAGCTTGGGGGTGCAATCATCTGGAGGCATCCTGTCTGTCCTATCTAATTGCTGATAATGACTATTGGCTAAGACCTCTACTGGGTTGTGAGCTAGACATCTGCATGAGGTCTCTCGGAGTAGTGTCTCTTTGTGGTCTTACTTGGGCTTTCTCACAGCAAAGTGGCTGAGTTACTAGAAAACAGATAAAACTGTTACACAATTCCACCCAGATCCGAGGGGAAGGGATCATAGTCTCCACCTCTGTGACAGGATTGTCCTAGTGTTTGTGGCATGGGAGACATTGTCAAGAAGTCTTCGGAACACACAGTTGCCTTCACCTCATAACCAACCCTCTTTCATGGTTCTCCTCCCTCTTTGAAATTCCCTTCTTAGCCTTAGTTTGGGTTCTTGCTCTACCTACTGCTTAAATAAAAATAACCCAGGATCCTTTTCTTTTTTTACTCTATATTTTCTTCTTTTATCATACTCAAGCCGCTAGCTATAACTACCACCAATATATAGCTGCAATCAACAATGTAAAAACAGATTTGTATAGTTCGGACTTCGCTTTTAAGCTCCATTTATTTATAAGACACCCCATTTGAATGCCTTTCAACCAAATAAGGAATTCAAACTTATGTTATCCAAATGGAATTCGTTTGTTTCCTGTATTTATTATTGCAGGCAATACTACCACCATCTCATTTCCTCAGACAGAAAACTGGAAGCTGTCTTAGATTCTTTCTTCTTATTCTTCATATCTTTTCAATCATTTCCAAGTCCAAATCCTTCAGGAGGATTTCCAATCCTTCTAAATATCTTTCAATTATATTATTTTTTCTCCATCCCCGCTGTCATTGACTACTTAAGTTATATAATATGAGTATCTTTTACTAGGATCATTGCACTATCTTTCTTACTAATCTATTCCTCTTTTAGACTTGTGCTCTGAACTTCATCTGCCTTCTGCTGCTAGAAGGCACTGTTGATCATATATATCTGATCTCATTACTCTCTTGCCCAAATTTTTCAAATGGTCTCCCATGCTTCTCAGGAATATCCTAAAACCCTTTGCTTGTCCTATTGAAATACCAGCCCAAATGTCCACACTTAATGCACACCATTCTCTCCACAATGGCACTTTAAATCCTAGGATTAACAAATTACTTAGAAACATTTCTTAAAACACGATGTTATTTTTATGCCTCTGAGCCTTCGCACATGCTAGTCCACTTGCCTGAGGTCTTTCCCAACCCTCCTTATCTCTCAGGCTTTTTACTTATATCTGCCCTGCCCTTTTAAAATCTCAATTTCAGCATTACCTCATCCATGAATATTTCTTTGATTGGCAACCCATCCACACACATATGCACACTCACCAAAATTAACAATTGCAAGAACTCAGTAAATGTAATCCTGTGATTTCATGGTTTTCTCTGCATACCTCCAATATAAAATACCACAGCATGTTATAATGGTTGTGTTAATAACTCTGTAGTCTGTAAGCCTCTTATTGTGAGAGTTTCCCTTCAATAATCCTTTATGTATCAATTCTATCAACAAATAATGACTAATATCTCCTACTACATACCAGTTGCTGTTGTTGGAATGGATGCCATGGTAAACAGAACTTCGTTTATAGTCCCTTTCTAGATTCATGGCAGGAATCCAGGCATCTGTCTTGGATTTTTAAATAAATAAATTGTGAGCTGTTGTAGGTGCTCACTAAATGCTATTCAGTGGTTGATGAGAAGAGAGACACCACGATGGATCTAAATGGGGGTCATTGAAGAAGTCCTTCTTTGCACATAGGGCGAGACTTGTCACTTACTAGTTTATCTCATGCAAGTAAATGAATTTGAAATTTGCTACTAAAGCTCCTAGATTCATCTTAAAATCTATGCATATCTGTATTCTAAAGAAAACACAGCAATATGGTATCAGAAAAGTTGAGGTCTGTCCATCAAACATGTGCTGGCCCCCAGCTCTTGTGCTCTTCAGGCCACACTAGCCTGTGCCCCACTCGAGTACAGCTGGAGAGCCTCCCAGGCCACGTGTTGTTCTTACAGCCTTCTTCCAGGGTTTTCTCCTGGGATTCACCTCCATTTGTTTCTGGTTCTGTAGGTCCCACTTATATTTCAAAGGGACAAATATGAACTCATCACCATTCTATGGAGCTGGCTGCCATTGCCCATGGGGCTACTAGGACTCTGGAGGAAGATCATACCTTAGGCAAATAACATGATTTCATATTTAGCAGCTTTTATCTTTTTTTTTTTTGGCCTCTATTGCATTGTAGACATTTTTTATACTGGGCATAAATCTTCATTTAATTTTATTTGACATGTGCTGCTTTAAAAGTGCCACATCAACATGGAGGAGCACTCATTTCATAACTGAATTCTGCTCACAGCTATAAAGGAGCAACCCTGGGTGTGACCAGCAGTAATTTAGAGCATGGTCACATTTTGATTGGTTGAATTTTCTGTTAGTGCATTTAGTCTGCACACCAATTACTAGAGGATAACCATAACCCTGAAGCAGGCAGGGACTTTTCTTATAGGGAAGAAACATGGCTACTTTTCTGAGTATATGATTATGTTTAAGTAAATATATGGCAGTGTCTAGGTAAATGCATTCCATGCATATGAAAGCACAATACATTCCCTACAAGGAAAAAAATTGAAAAAATATATATGCTTTTCCATAATTTTACTCATGCAAATAACCCAGAAATATTGGTTCACTTTCAATAGGAGCCTTTTATTATGTCCTAATAGATGATTGAAGTCCTTGCCCCCCCTGTGGGCAATGACTCTGGGTGAACCTTCTTTTATTAATAGAACCCCAGTCTGTTATTAGAAATCTAGAAATACAGAAACTTGATGCCTAGAAATAGTGAAGTCTGATCGCAAAGCACGAAGCATGAAATCCAAAGCAGGACTAGACAGTACGTATTCACTCACATGTAGGTCAAGTGCGGGCATAGTTGACTTTTATGTTTGGATAAGGGTTAATCACACAATCTAAGAAGCATTGGGGAATATTGCCTTGTGAATTCTGACAGTTATGGGTAATATCAAAAATTAACCTCATACATGATAAAAAAATAGGGAAGCTGAGAATTCTTTCAAGTCTTAGAAAATAGTACTGTAATATTAATAACATGGATGAAATATATTTTTATTAACTCCTACTTCGAAAGTTTCCACTAGTGTACTTTAAGCCCACATCTTATAATACTGTTATGTTTTATTGCCAAAATTAACTACATATTGATATTTCCAAAATGTTGCCAGGCCTTTATTGTAGCTAGTTTCTATTTTACCTCAAAATAAATAAATAAATAAAGCCTCCTGTTTTTATTTTTACTTATGTGAAATAAGTAGCTATTGACATCTGCTGAAATCAGTATAAAGATTTATTTACCTGTGTGCAAATATTGACCAATAGAGAGCTTGGCTTTGTGTTTATATTGAAGGACAATAAATTGTGATATTGACTGGGCTGAGACATCAATAGTTGCATTATTGTAAACATTTTAAAAATCTCCATGAAATATTCTTCAGAAATGCTCTTGTCATCAGACTCACTGAGCTGGAGCTGTTTGGGAAATAGCTGTGTCTAGAAGCCAGTGGTTAATGTGAAATAGCTATAAATTGTTCTAGTTTCCAAGTTTACACAAAGACATATATTTTATGGTGATAGATAATGGTGATTATTACGAGCTTTCAGATTACAACTTAAAACCCCATCCCCAATTAGAGGATTTTTGTCTTACACAACTCCCTGAAGAGAAATATTCTTCATGATAAGCTTATGTCTTGAAAAATCTCATGTTATCCAAAGAATATCTGATCCTCGATACAGTGAAACATTATTAATTCCAACTGGAGTAATTCATTACTTGGGATATTTAGGCTCAGTTGGGATACATTTTTCTTTTGTGCTTACAGTAGAAAGATGTTTTCAAACAAATTAGGGCAGGTAAAATGATAAATTATATACTTATTCAACTTAAGAGAGAAATTTTCACCAAATCTTATAACTACCTATGAATGCTTGTGGCTTACTACAACTACTTCAATACAAGTGGTATCTGTATGTATTTCTATAATATATGTAATTTTTAACTAGTCAACATATATTTATATGTACTTGGAAGAAATAAGACAAGAGCAATTCATATTACAGTAGGCTCTCCATTAACCGGAACTCAAGCAACCAACACTCTCAAGCAACCACTCTCAAAAACATGTTGCCAGTTGCTTGACTTTTTTCTAGTTGCTTGAGAGTGCTGGTTGTTTGAGTTCCAGTTAATGGAGAAGAGTCTATTTACATTTATTTGGCAACTACCAATCCCCATGGTGAGAGTCTATGTATATAATATATAAATTAAACTTCCAGCTAACATTTAATTTCTAATTATTTCCAAGTTCATAAAATCCTAACTTATGTGGCCAGCCCAGTAATGCTCAGTGAATGACTCAAGGTCATGAGCTCCACCTTTTGCAGAAGCACTGACTGAATGGCCTTATGCAGGGTTTAATCCCAAGATTTTTATAAAGAAAGGTAACTATGACAGTGTCCAGATCAGAGGCCAAAGTACTTGGGAAGATAAAGAGAATAGGATGCTTATTAATGTTGGAGCATGAATTTAGATGGAAACTTTGGCATTTAAAAATATCTTTGTATCATAGGTATTTCTAGAGGATGAGAAAAACAAAAATGAAAAGAAACAGTCAGTATGCCCTGTAGTGGCTTAACCTTTTGCTGTGATGTTCGGATATATCCAAATAAATATTTCCATTTGCTGACTGTGGTGTCTGAGTTTACCCCACAAGCTCAAAAAAAACTTTTCTCTCTACTCTATGTACATTTTTCTATATTTTTGTGTTTTTCAAGAACAAATAACAATAGAAAAATTTTATGCTTTAATGTAATAATTTATTTTATTATAATAAAATGTACCACCTCAACTTTATTTATTTAAAATATATAAGTACTGTAATTATTGTAAAATTGTGGTTCAATGTGAAACTGTTTCAAGGACTTTTCTCCATTTACAAGATTTTTTAATGTTTTCCTATAGGAAAACATTCACTATGAACAACAAAGACGTTTTGTATGTCATGTTGTGCAACATTCGTAATATATTTTTTATGTCTTCATTGCCATTCAATTCTAATTTATCTCTACTTAAATCTAATTGATGCCACTTAGTAAGTTTTGAATATTTTTTGCTAAAATTCAATATAATGATAAATTTATTACCATATAACAAAAATGTAAAATAAAAACAATGCCACTTAAATACAAAGTAGCTCAAAATATTATGATTAAATGCATAACGTAGTCAAAATACCAACTTTTTATTTTTGTGGTTCTTTGGCACATTTTGAAAAGAACTCAAAGTCCATGAACGCGGTGAAAGGGTTAACTCTCTTCTCTAGGCTATTCTTCACAGCGCCCTGTTCTAAACTCCTCGTGGGGACTGACAGTGCCTGTAACTGAGGGGGTCGGAAGGGGAGGCCAAGATGGGCGAGACAGAATGGTCCTCTCCTGTGCAATGAGGGGCTTCCAAGGGAAAGTGGGAATTTTCCTGCCAGTAGTGGTGGCTGCAAATAAAACTCCTCAGCTTGTGCCCGGTCCCTGTGGCAAGTTGCTCTTCTGTCATTTCTCCAGGGGCTCCATTTCCATCTCCTTCCTGCTCCCTTTTCTTGTCTCTTCCTCCCTCGGGTCTCCTCCTTCCCCTTCTCCCTCGCTATGGGGAAGCTGCCCAATGCAAGGGGGAAATGCTGGGGGACTTGTCCCATGACTTCCAAGGGACCGATCTAACCTCCTGGGGCCACTATCCTCCTGGCTCTGTGAGGGAAGAGTGTGGTGAGGATTGAGCAAAACAAGATATGCAAAGGATTTGGCAAGTAGAAGGCCCTAAACAGATGAGAACATCCGTCTCTCCTCAAGGCTTTCTCTGGACACCGGGGAAGCGCAGACAGACATCCAGTATATTAGTTTGCTAGGCTGCCCCAACGAAGTACCATGGACTGGTGACTTAATGACACAAATATATTTTCTCAGTGTTATAGAGGACAGAAATCCTAAACTCAGGTGTTCACAGGGTTGGTTTCTTTCTAGGCCTCTCCTGTTCACTTGGAGATAGCTGTCTTCTACCTGGGTCCTCCTGTGTTCTTCCGTGTGTGTGTGCGCGCGTGTGTGTGTGTGTGTGTGTGTGTGTGTGTATTTTAATTTTCTCATCTTACAAGGACACCAGACATATTGGGTGAGGGCCCACCCTAATAGCCTCATTTTGCCTATATTACCTCTTTAAAGATGCCGTTTGCAAACACGGTTACCTTCTGGGGCGTGGGAAGTTAGAACTTCAACACATGGATGTGAACTTGGGATGGACACAACCCCGCTGATCATATCCAGTCAGTCACTCTTTCTCCAGGGGCTCTGTTTCCACCCCCTCCCCCTGCCCTGGAAACGGAGCCTCCGCCCCCTCCAGCTCATGAACGGCAGAGCCGACCTGACGTCTTGCCCCCTGGGAGAAAAAGGCAGGGCCTACAAAAGCTGGCCGGTGTTTATTGGAGGCCGTTGGGAACCCGCCTTGAAAGCTACTCACTGCAAATGCCACAGAGCCGTCCGGCTCACAAGTACTGGTACACAAGTAACAGGAATCTGAGCTCATGATTTTGCCACAGCAACACAATGATGAGAGCAGATGAGGCACTTAAAGATAGATGAGGTGCTCACTTACCTGGGCAAGCTGTGCAGGGAAGGAGGAAGAGCCTATTCCTGGGCTGCTCTCACGAATGGTAAGAAGGAGCAGAAGGAAGAGATGTGCCAGAGTCAGGAGCAAGGAGAGAGCCGCCCTGCTGGTGTTTTTTTCTCCAGACCACCCAGCCTTTCTGCTTCCCTGCTCCTCACACCCCTCCCACTGCAACACCACCTACCTCCAAAGCTGTCCTCAGTAGCGTTCCCTTGGCCCACCTGCACCTTAAAGGCCTGGGCCTTTCCCTTTGCCTTCATCATGGCTGAACATTGGGATCAATTAGGGGAAGTTTGGACTTGTTCACATCCCCATATGCCTGACCCCACAACCATGATCACAGAGACCTAGGAAGTCAATGCCCTGGGTCTCTTTGTATCTCCCTTCTCACATTTGTGAAATCTTTAAAATTATTATTATTTAATTGCTATGAACATCTTGAAAAAAATAGAACAAAAGTTCTGCAGTCTAGATTGCTGTTTTCCTGACTGTCCTTCCTCATTGCAGCCCTGACCCAGATGGCATCTCTTCTCTCACCATCTCTCCCTCCTCCCCGCTCCAGGCTTGGAATACTGCTGTTCAAAGCATCCAGGAGTGGCTGTGCTCTGTGCCTAGGCTTGCCATGTGCTACAGCACTGCACTGCTCACTTAGCCCTGCTTCTCCTTGAGAAGTGCCTTCTGTCATTCCATGAGGTCTACTTTGCAAATCAAGTCTAGCTCTTGGGTCCAAAAGCCACACAGAGGATCATTTATTCTTCCCCGTACACCCCTGTTCTAGGGGCAGAGATGGATCTGTCCTGTTTCCCCTCCTGGCCCTCTTTGCTGCCAGTCCCCTAGGCTGTCCACCTCTGTCATGGCCTTGACAGATGAGCCTCCCTCCACCAGGGTCTTTACTATTCAAGGCACAGCCTACCCTCTCGTAGATGGTAATCTCGTTAATGTAACCACTCCTGCTTATCCCTCTGCATCATGAGACCAGTGGAGCTCAGGGCTGGCTTCTCAGGTAGGCAGAGTTGGCAGACACTACAAACTAAGAGTCATCAGCTTTGAGAAAGACTGTTCACCCCAAGTTCTGCTCCCCCCAGAGAATTGGTTGCTGGCTGACAATCAATTATTCATACCTTTCGTGTGAGTACCTGGTTTCTGTGAAATAATGCCTTCTAATATCTATGCACTGTTTTACAATGTACAGAACACTTCCATGTATTTAAATATTTAAGCTGATCTGTAAACTATAGGGTACATACTAATTCTATCTCATTTTAAAGAAAACAAGAGGTAAGCAACTTTCTCAAGCTAATACCATGACAAGCTAAAACTGACACGAGCCACATCTAGGATCCTGCAATGATGTCTCTGTGATTGTGGGCTGCCATTCTGTAATTATCAGAAGAGAAGTATTATAAACTATGACTAGCTCTTTTTCTATGGGGTTGTTTCTAGTCCTTTCTTGGGTTAAGGTCTAGTTTGAAGGATTGGAAGGCAATAAGAAGGAAGGAGACTTAGAAGTAACATATAATAAGTGGCACTAAGGAATAAAACTAGGGAGAAGGAACACACCCTGACATACTCTTTGCAGTCCTTACCACTCCCACAGCTGCCAGAATGAGCAGTTTTTTTCTTGTCAAGTTGCTTGCTGCTGGAATCTTTCACACTTCACCACTGTGTCTGACCAAACTAGCTATGCAGTGGTTCTCAACTGGGCACTATTGCTATAGGGGTGTTTGTGAGGGAGTTTCTGGGTGTCAGTATGACTGGAGGGCTCTTAGAGCGGCCAGTAGAAGTGAGGCCGGGAAGACTAAACACCAGCACTGGGTAAGGGCAGTCTCATGTAGCGCTGACTTCACCTGTGTACCCCCCGCTGTGGTGTCACCACTGAGAAACTATACTAGAGGAACCCATCAGATTCAGAAAGCTCTGACACCTTTTCATGGCCTCCCTGAGACCCCAGACTGACGACCGTGCTTTGCCTTGCCCTGTACTTCTATCAAACGGTCCTTCCTCTGAGATTTTCCCTACTTTGGTGCTGTGGCTCAACCACAGAAATTTCTTTCCCTGAAACTTAAAGGACTTCCTCCTTTAAATTTTTCCTTTGTGGATATTTATTTTTCAAAATCTTCTCTAGACCAGTTGAGACCCCCTCAGGCTGTTGATGACAGAGAGAATGTGCTGTCTAATGCTCATCGATCATTCTTCCTGTCAGGTCTGTGTGTCTAAACAGTTTTTAAGCCCTGTAGGCAAGGCCAATTTCAGTTCTGTGTGGTGCAGAGCTGCGTGCTTTTCTCCTACACAAATACAATGGGTGACAAAACAATGTACACACACTTTAAGAAAGGAAAAAACTGTATTAAAATTGCAATACTCAATATATACTGGTAACAATAGATGAATACAAGTCATGTTTGACTTCTGCAATTACAAGAGGTGCTCAAAGTCATTGCCATCAAAATCCAGACACTTCTGATGACAGCAAACACATGCTTGGGCAATGCTGACATCTCTTAAAATGTGTATATATTTTTTGGCACCCCTGGTAATGGTGAAATAATGAAGGTTGTAATCACAATCATGGGTTTGGTAAGTGGCATATGCTCAGCTTTCAAACGTTTATTTTTCACGATCTATAGAATGAATAATGGAAGGAACATGGAGTTCGTGATTCAGATGTTTTGTTTGCATACATTTCCCTGTAATAATTTGGGAGGAGTCTTTTTTTATCCAACACTGGGCCCTTGCGTCAGCTTGAGTGTACATGTGACTGAGCAGTGTCAAGTTGTGAGTGAGTGTGGGTTTAAAGTTCTGTGACCTCCTGGGGAAAAGCTTCTGGTTTATAAGAAAAATTAAAACACTAAAAGGACTAAAGGAAGGAATCGAGGAGACCGAACCACCCCTAGGGAATATGATTATAGGAAGTCAAGAGCAAATGAACTGGGACTTGCGATTCCATGAATGCTCCCCAACATAGAACATCTGAAAAGTAGATTTAAAGGGAAATAACTGACAAACTAAATATTATGCTAAATAAAGAAAAATGTGCTGACATGTGCATAAGTGAGCATGCACGTGAATGTGTCTCAAATTAGCTCATGATTTTATGAGCTTACAATTTTGGGTCTACATGCATGTGCAAAGAGAGTATATGGGTGTATGTGAATAAAAGGAATAACAAGAGTTTTTCGGAGGTGTTTAGTATGTATGAGTATGCATGTATTTTGAAGAAGATTGAGGAATAATTGGGGCTTTTCGTTCAGTAAACATTTATGTGGTAGGCAGGGGCAATGTTTATTCTCCCTGTTTAAAAGTAAAATTTTAGTTACTTTATCTGCTTTGTGAAATATAATCTCATCTCTTGTCAGAAACCTTTGGCACCAGGTGCTAGACACAGAGACTACAGTCAGCGTTTCTCTGGGAATTAAAGCAGACAGTTTTACCCACCAGTATGGTGGAAGATGGCCTAGGCAGAACACAAAGCATGGAGAGGAGAATGGGATTGTCAGTGGAATCCAGAAGCAACAGCCACAGAGGCCAAAAGGGTTATGAGCTTCCCCACAGTCACCAAGCAATTTGAAAGAAAATTTCAGAAGACCCAGATACAGTTAAATTGAAAGGACAAGTGCACTTTAAGCTGTACAACTTGGGATATCCAAGATTCCGATACATGAAATGCAATCTGTTAGTCACTTATGTTGTAACATACATTGTGTTAGCTAATGAAGTGAGCTACTTTTTAATGTGCATTTTTATGAATTTTAATGCATGTGTGGAGTCTGGTATCTAGCACCACCAGAAGTGAACAGAATCACAACAGTACCATCACCCCAAGATATTTATCGTGCTGCTCTTTTGTAAGCAAGCTTTTACCCCTCTCCTAATCTCTGCTGTTCAGATTGGATGATTTCTAGTCATCTGTCTTCAAAGTCACTGACTCTTTATCTCCCTTCTGCTATTGGGCCTATCCAATGAATATCCTAAATTCAGTTCCATTTTTCCCTTCTTTATGGCTTTTAGTTCTGTCTAAAATTTCTATCTTCATATTGATTTCAAGAGTGTCCACCTTACTTCACGGGCATAGTTACACAAACTGCCTTAAATCTTTGATAATTGCAACATATAGATTTTCCTAGGGTTGGTTTCTGCCAATTGTGTTTTCCCACATGAGTTCTCTAGATTTCCCTTGTTTTTTTGCATGATTAATAATTTTGTATTATATCCTGCTCAATTTGAAAATTATGTGAGTAGGCTCTAGATCCTGTTAAAATCCTTTGAGCATATACCCAGATGAAAAATTGCCTGTTTTAGCAGCTATTTTGTCTAATCAGATTCATGCCACAGGTCCCCTTGCCCCCAGGTCCTCTAGTCACAAAGAAGGATTTGTTTTTTCAAGTTTTAAGGGTTTATGTGTCCACTGGTGCTACAACAATTGCAGGACTATGCTTCAGGATTGAGAGTTATCTCAAGACGGAGGCAAGAGGAAAATAACAATAACAGCAACAATAACAGGATCTGTCCTTCATGCTCCCCATTGTGCAATTTCCCCCTTTTCCTCTCCTCAGCCCAAAAAGAAAGCGTTTATCTTGAAGCTTTTGCAGTTTGCATCCACCTTGTAGTTTGAGGTTCTGGCTGCTCTGCATCTAAACCAGGAAAGATTAGAGGAGATAAAACAGGAAACTTACCGATATTATTCTTTCTTCAACTTTTGATTTCCCTCCACAATTTACTTGCTATTGTTTATTTTTCCAAGTCCTCAGATAACTTGTTTTGAATGAGTTCTGTGTAGTTGTAAAGAGTGAGAGATTGGTTAAGATTCACTTACTCCATCTAAACCGGAACTGCAAATCCTATAGAAAATTAATAATAATAGCTACCTAAAATCAGTTCAAGTTTTAAATTATCACCAGGTATGTGTGATTTTAAACAATGCGAGTGGACAGACATCTCCCACTGCCTTGCCTTTGGTAAACCACTGATGTAGAAAAAAATGGCAGCTGGGAGTAATGGGAAATGGGACTAGAGAATCAGGTATGTGTGTCATGGGTGATCAAAAAATTTAGTAAGGAAAGGGGAGGGGTTGGGAGAGGAGTGGGGGAAGCTAAATATAAGGTGAAGGAAAGAGAAGTCACATTAGGTGGTGAACTTATTGTACATCAAGTTGACAATGCACTGTAGAACTGTATGCCTGAAACCTATGTAATCCTTGCTAACAGATGTCACCCCAATAAGTCTAACAATAAAAATGAATTAAAAAAATTTAGTAAGGGTGTTTTCCTTCATTTTAGGGTTCTGAATATGCATTTGGATCAAGGTTTACTTTACTATACCCTGTCCATGCAAGTATAGACAGAGTATTAATGTTCACTTAGTAAACTATAAATTCATTGAGAGCAGGGAACATATAAGTTAATGGATTCATTCATTCATTCATTCATCCTTTCATTCATTCAACCATATATTGTGAATACTAAATACTACAGATGCAGAAATGTTATCTTCCCTTAATGGACTTTTAGTCTGAAGGGATAAATAGATAAATAACCAGACCATTTCAATGTAATGTAAAGATTTACCATAGACAAAAGAACTAGATAATTAGAATGTATAGTAAAGAGAGGGATGAGAAGGTTTTATCCCAAAGGCACCAGAAAAGTTAAGCAAGCATTCTCATAAAAGATGAAATTTAACCTGTGACCTGAAAAAAGAAGAAAGAGACAGCCCAAGAGAGAAGGTATTTCCATGTGATAGCATGAGTAAGAGCAGGGACAAAACACAAGATGACATTATTCTGGAATTATCATTTTTTGTTTGTTTTTTTCCAGTGGGACATGAGTCTAATGTGGAACTATAATAAGGTAAAAAACTGTAAAGACATAAAGAGGGGTTAGGTCATTATGTGCCATATAGTAATTTATGCTGAGTTTGTGTTGGCAGCATCAGATGCCTACACTTACCTTAATAATATTATTGAAAAAAATAGAATAGATAACATCTGTAAACAGTTTTATAAATTAGAAAGTCTAGAGGCTATTTCAGTTGTCCAGGAAGTGCCAGATGATATGGAGAGAAGAGGATAGATCCAAAAACAGATTTCCGAGGGAGAATTTACAGGTTAGTGGGAAATTCAGTATTATGGTCAGGAAGAGTAAGTGTTGAGAATGAATTCCAGAATTTGGTTTGAGCAATTTGGCAATAAGGGTGTCATTTGTTAATAAGACAAAAACTTAAGGAAAATAAAGATGAAAGGAGAAAATCAAGAACCCCATGTTACACATATCAAATTTGGAGTGACTATGAGACTTCCAAGTGACTGCTGTAGTATGAGTCTAGGGCCCATCAAAAAGAAGTAGGGTGGGGATATAAATTTGTGAGTTACTTCCATAGAACTGGATGTTCAAAACTACTGGATAAAAGAAATTATGTGGGAAACAGTAATACAATGAGAAAAACAAAGAATGCTAGAACCTGGCTTTGAAGAGGCCCAACACCTAGAGGTTACATAAAATAGAAGCCAGAAAAGGAGATTTTGAAGGTGTGTGCAGAGAAGTACCTGGACATATAGCAGGATATGGCATCATGGAACCACAGAACAGGCCATGTAAGAAAATCAGTTTTCTTTTGAGAAAGTGCCAAAATGTGTGCAATGAACTTGGCAACTTGGGAGTCACTCAGTGACCCAGTTACGAGTAGATTCTGTGGAGGGACGTGGATAGAAGCAAGAGTGGACTGGTTGAAATATAAATACAAGGTGAAGAATTCTAGAAAGCACATTTGGACAATAGTTTCAAGAAGCTTGGCTGTGAAAAGGGTCTGTGAAATATGGGGTCAGTGCACAGGAGTGGTGAAAAGCAGATATTTCAAAGGTGAAAAAATTCAGGTAGATCACAACTATAAACTAAGATTGTGATAGGAAATAAATTTTCATCTCGTGAGCAGTCCATTGGTGTGACTGTCTAAAATGATATATTAAAAAATTAAATTAAATATATAATATATATTTTATATAATATATAAATATATACATTATATATGTGTATATATGTGTGTGTGTGTGTGTGTGTGTGTGTGTGTGTGTGTGTGTGTGTGTGTATATATAGAGAGAGAGAGAGAGAGAGAGAGAAGCTAAATGAATAAAAGTGAAAGAATAACATCTACAGCAAAAGTGGATGGAGATTGGAGATGTAGGAGAAAGTTGAAGTAACTGACAGAGCAAAGTCCTTGAAAAAATGAGGAGGAAAGAAATCCATACATTAGCAGTAGGAACTGGCTTTTTGATAGAAGGAGAGACAGATATTAGTTCCGTTAGACAGAAACTGTAACGCAGAAATAGAGGTGAGGAGTTGCGGGTATTTTCCAAGGAGAGATTGCAATAGCCGGTCATAAAACCTGTTTTCTCAAACTTAGGAGACCTGAGATGACAAGCACCATGGACATAGGTTTGTATGATCAGGAGATAATGAGTGACGCCTCTCTAATGGCTTCTGTTTTTGCTTTGTTTTGTTTTGTCTGTTCTCCGCTCAGTGAAGCGTGAGACAAGATCGTGAGCACAGAGTAGCATAAATGAAGGGAGAGTGATACATCCATGAGGTGTTCAAAGAGAATGAAAGAGGAAAAAGATAAACCCTGAGAGTGGCAGAGTGGGATTGTGTCATAGAAACACTGTAGAATTCCGGGGCAGTGACGAGAGAGCTTTTTTGAGGTAGGTGATCAGGAAGGCATGGCGCAACCAAACTACCTGCTTGAGTGATATTCCCAGACACTTAGATCTATCTAGAGAGGGGTTTCCTCAGGCTAGTGGAACATACAGATACAGGTAAAGTAATTCGGGGTATTTTGCAGGAGAGATTACAGTGATGGGTCATAAAAAATCTAAGTTTTATCAAAAGCACCAAATACTAAAAAGTATTCAGTGGACGTGAGGCCTCAGTAAAGGAAAATAATCATTTGCATAAAGTCACTGAGCAGATGTTTTGCAAAGATATGCAGTCAAGAATAGTGAGGTGCTGCAATGTGTAACTTCAGAGATGGCATCGTATCTGACAAGTTCTAGGTGCAACTATAGAGTAGGCCTCTCAAGTAAGCACAGGAAAACTCATTGCAGTTAAGGAGCTCCAGAAAATGAGAATCAGGATTTGGATAGATTACATTTCTGGACAACACTAAGTATGATGGAGATGGAGATGGAAACTCTAAGTCAGGCTGAAGATATTCAGCAAATGAGAAGGAATGGCCTGGAGGTCAGCAGAGAGCCAAAGGGTGATGAGGAAGAAGAGGGTAATTATTTGAATGATACGCAACTCAAAGATGGAGGACTTTAAAAAGATGGAGTTTAGAAGTTTTACTGGAGAACAAAGGTACAAATCAACAATGAAATAAACCAATAGCTTCCACTCAACTAGCAAGACAGCCCTCCAATGGAATTCATGCTCCCAAACGCAGCGTGACCGTGAGTGGAGGCAGCTCTCCAGGAAGAGGGGGAGGATGTAAGGGGGCAGGAGATCATGCAGCTGTGAAAAAAGGAGTGGAAAACGGAGGGCTTTGGAAGGAGAGGAAGTATGGAGCTGAGACCAATGGAAAGTTTCTGAAACAGTGTGACATACGACTCTGAAAAATAGGCTGCTTACAGGAGAGATTTAGACTTGTACATCAGGAGTCAGCAAACTACAGGCCTCAGGCCAAACCCAGCCTGCTGCCTGTTTTTTGTTTGTTTGTTTGTTTGTTTATATGTCCTACAAGCTAAGGATTTTTTTTTTACATTTTTAAATAGCAAACTATGAATCAAAAGAAAAATATTATTTTTTTAACACATTAATTTGACATGAAATTGAAATTTTGTTGTTTATAAATAAAGCTGTTTTGGAATGCAGCCACATTCACTACTTACATATTCTCCGTAGCAGCTCTATAGTACAATGGCAGAGCTCAGTAGTTGCTACGGAGCCTGTTTGGCTTGCAAGGTCTAAAATCCTTGCTATTTGATCTTTTACAGCAAAAGGTTGCTGACTCTATTCTAGAGGACTGGTAATGGCAGTCTCATGGAGAGCAATGGGTATTCAAGTTGGAGTCTTCAGAGCATCATAGGCTGCTCCAAAGACTGGTTATGGCTAACTACTCCCAGAGGGGTGACAATGGCTTTGAGCTTGGATAAGAACACACTAGTCATGGAAATGAATAAGGTTTACCTAAGCAACTGCATAATTGCCTTTAGCAAACACTCGCATTCTACTTGCTCTGTTTGACGGGTAATTTTATCATCGGCTTATGCTTTGGCTCTCCAATACTCTCTTCCCCATTTTCCTCTATCCTATTTATGATTTGTCTATCACCAATCTATCATCTATCTATCTACTATTTATCATCTATATCTATCTTCATCATCATCTATCATCTATCTATCTATCATTTCTCTATCTCCCCTACATTTTCTAGCTGCTGACTCAGTTGGTTCATTCATAACCTCTACCCACTTCTCCACTGCTCCATGGAGGGTGCCAGACAACCCTTAAATGTGGCCATTAGTCTCCTGAAGTTAAGAATTTGAACATAAATAAAGAATAATTTGTGGCCCATCAGTCAAGGTTGACAGTTTTTTTTTATTCAAAGACCAATGACATTTCAGCTGGTGGTCAAGTAGAATATTTCCTTACCCCCTGTCTTGGACAGTGGAAAAGGAAGGGAGTTAGTAGCCTTGAAGAAGGCCAGTGGACGAGGAGCTAATAGAGTTTAAGTAGAGCAGTGAAGGACAGGTGGAGAGAAACAGAACATAAAACTGTTAGCAAAGCCCCTGGGTCCTGACATAGAAGGGGGCAGGGAAGTCCAGTGGGCATACGGGTGAGGACAGGGACGTTTCTTTCGTCTATGCATTTTAGTGCCAAACCTCTTGAGGCAGGTGACAGAGATTTCTCCAGTACAGTATTGCCCGGTTCAGCCAAGTTCAATATTTTCTCGGTGGAGGCAGCTGTTGCCTGAAACAACATTCCCACTTGCCAGCTCCCATCCTTGCATAATGCTGCTCGTTGCGGTCCTTGTTGTTGTTAGTGTTTCTACTGCCCTTCTGATGAGCCCCATTTTGTGTGGAAGGCAGCACTTTTTCCCTGCCTATCCCAGGAAGGTAAAGAGCGTAATCACATTCCCCACAATCATCCCACAACTAATTACATAGAAACAGAGCTGAATCACCAAGCTGATTCCACTCGGAAAGAATTCAGCCGAATTGATGATGACACAAGAAAGCTCTCTGAGGCACTTCTGATTAGGGCACGCTGTATCCCAGCTCATTCGGAGGAAGTGGGGACATTAGCTACAAGAGCTTTTAACTAAGGATATTTGTGGAGCTGGCCAAACCTTTCTTATTCACTCCAGGCCTCACTTGATGAAGGCTTTTTTTAGTCCCCCTAAGAAAATGTGAAATAAAATTCTTTAACCTTAGGTGATTTGAGAGGTCTCTTTGTGTGCCCAGCCCTTTATCAGGAAAAATAAAAAATAAAAAATGAAAGTAAACACCCTAAAAGGTTTCTGCTATTTTCTTGAAAGTCACCAAAGAAGATTTTTTTAAGATTTTTTTTAATTCATTTTTATTGATAGACTTTTGGGGGCGACATCTGTTAGCAAGGATTACATAGGTTTCAGGCATACAATTCTACAGTGCATTGTCAGCTTGTTGTATAATAATTTCACCACCTAATGTGACTTCTCTTTCCATCACCCTATATTTAACTTCCCAAAGAAGATTTTAAATAGTTCATTTTGACAGGTAGGAACAGCCACAAAAATTGCAGCTACTCAGTTCACTTGTTCAGTGTTTGATCACATGATCATTTATTGCCTCCTATGTGTTAAAAACTGTTATTGATATTGGAGATACAAAGATAAATAAAACTCTCTTCTGCCTTGGAAATTTGAGTCTAGTGGGGTAAACATATGTAAAAAAAACATAACAAGGCAAAGTGATTACTGTAACACTACAAACAAAAAAATTAATGGGGCAGCGAGGAGGTAAGGAGATGTGAGTGACAAGAAACGGACCCCAGAGGAGTGACAGAGGAGTGACAGTGAAGACTGTTTTGAAGGATGCATAGACATGTGAAAGTGGACAAAGTGGGTGTTAAGTCCCAGGCAGAGAAGAGGAAGTGACAAAGGCATGACAAATGCCTCGTGTTTTAAGAACTTCTCTGGTGAATGCAGCGGGTGTGGGAAGAAAGGAAGGAGTCAATAGTAGAAGAATCCGGTGGTATAGACAAGAGCCAGGTCATAAGGAGCCTTTACATATCATGTCAGTGAAGAATGAAAGGATTATGGGGGGCAGTTATTTTTACGAGAGTCACAAGAATAAACTGAAGGCAGGGAGATCGGTATTATGCTAATTCAGAGTAGATAATGGGTGCCTGAATTAAGATAGTTAATGAAAGGTGACGGAGGTGGAGGATAGGGAAGTAAACAGTAGTTAATAAAATGTTATTTATGTCTAAAAATATGCACGTTCTGGTGGAATTCAAATATTTGGCTGGTCACTTATTGGATGTGTCATTGAACCTCAATAAGTCACATCTGTCTCACAGGGTTATTGAAAAATGAAAGGATAATGCATGTGGGACTCATGGCAGAGTCCCCAGCACACAAAAATACCCACTCCATGATAGCCATTATTTAAAACTGAATTTTAAAAAAAAGATCGCAAACGATGAAAAAAGAGGATAGATTTGAAAACTGTAAAGGTGGTAGAAACAACAGGATTTGTTGACCGAAGATAAGAAGAGAGAGACTCTTTATTTTAGAAGAGTGGGGAGCTAGCCAAGTCACCAAACGAGATTAGTGGACATTGGGGTGGGAGTGGGATTGAGGGGCAAGAAGATGAATTCAGCCTGTGGTGTCTGTGCAACATACAATGAGGCATTGGGTCGGTGGTTATGGGCCTAAAGCTCAGCAGGTCCTCCTGGGATGGTCATGTAGATGAGGAAATCTTGAGCATAACTGGTAATATGAAGTGGAGAAATGGGATTTCCAAGTACAGACTGGGAAGGGGACAGCAGTCGTATAGGAGTGGGCCTGATAGAAGGGTGGAGTCCCTTCCTCCTCTAGCTTGTTCCTCTGACATGTACTGGCCATCTCCCACATGTCAATCCCTCTTCCGTGCTTTTGCACAAATTCTCTCATATAATTCTCAGTCCCATCCGATGAGCAATTTTAAGTCTCCACATTTTACTAATGAGGGAACTGAGGATCAATAACTTACTCAAGGCTACCTAATTGCTAAGAGAAATAGCCATAATCAGGATTCAGAAACACCATGCTTGTTCTGCTAAATCACGATGGTCGTTTTCACACAGTGCAATCCATCCAGGGCCCAGGGGTGCATGCATTCCATCCAGAGCCCAGGCGTGCATGCATTCCATCCGGGGCCCAGGTGTGCATGCATTCCATCCGGGGCCCAGGTGTGCATGCATTCCATCCGGGGCCCAGGCGTGCATGCATTCCATCCGGGGCCCAGGTGTGCATGCAGTCCATCTGGGGCCCAGGTGTGCATGCATTCCATCCAGGGCCCAGGTATGCAGGCCAGCGTGTAGACTGTACATGAAATGAACAGTAGGATAAAACACTAGTAGTGCAGCTAATAAAAAAGAAAATCAACTCTCCTTTTCTTTCCATGCATTCTCTCTTTTTGTAGATTTTGTGTGGTTGAACATTACACCTGTGTATAGTGGAATACAGAACTGACAAGTGGACAGGACCCTTTCCCATGTTTCAGGCAGTATGATTTGATAGCAAGTATCTTGATGGCGGGTAGATTCTGAGAACCCTTCGCAAAGATTCAAAGATTGTAACCAAATATAGAAATACGAAGGCTTTCAGTCATGTCTTCCTTTCTCTCTGGGCCTAAATGATCCTTGAGCCGCAGGCTTCCTGCTTGTCTGGGTATTTCCATGCGGTTTTCATGAGTCATTCTTTTCCACACATTCTCTTACTCCACGCCATTTACAAATACACGCAGAGTGTTTCCCTCTCTAGTATTGATGGCATTTTGTAGTTTTCTCTCATGATCTGATCTGAATTTATTCATTAGATTATCTTAATTATGGATTCGACCCCAGCTCAGCTTTTTTACTTTCTCCCTTTCCCACGTGGTCATTTTAGTTTAAATCTCTGCTTGGGGCAGTCACTAATAAATGGAATTCTTCAGGAAAGCCTTCACAATGCTCCACATCTGAGAATGCTGCCTGTGAAGGGGAAGCCCTGCCTCCTTCCTCCCTCCTTGTACAGTGGGCTTCTGGGTAGTCACCCAGTAGTCATGGGTCTCCAGAGAAACAGAGAGAACCCCACCCAGTTTATTCTTGCTAGCCTAAGTCTTGGTGGGAAAAGAACTCCCCTCTTTTAATGAAAAAAAGAATTCCTCATATCTGTATATCTATTCTTCAAAAGGTTTGTTTTGTTACTTCAGTTCCATCCTCGACAGAGCATTTAATGAACACATACAAGGCTACCCTTGACTCCTAGTTTTGTCCTTCCTAACACCAGTTAAATAGGGAGGATTTTTCAGTTTGTTGGTTTGTTTTCTTTGTAGGGCTAGGGGTTTATAGAGATTTGATTCTCTACCACCACTGGGGGGTGAACCGCAAGAACACAGAAAGATGAATATTAATCTTTTTGCATTCTAAATTCCTTTCAAATCTCGTTTCAGAAAGGTAGAGAATCTCTAATTAGGGAACACACACACACACACACACACACACACACACACACACAAACATGCGCAAATGCCATTTACCAAGGTTCAAAAACCTGGAGGTTAGAGTTCCACGATCCTAAGATTAAGAACTCCTGTTCTCAATATAGAAACTGTCTTCATGGCTGTTATTATAGACAGACTGTACTGATTGCCCTGTTTTTCCAGGCCTCAGAACCAGGTGATTCACATGACCTCACTACAAAGGGACTTCTGACCCGAGGGCTTGCAGGATAGTGTCAGGAAACCCTTAACCCATTAGCAGTCTCTCAAGTAAAAATCATTTCCTGAAATTAATCTGGGCAAGGAATTTCAAAGCAATTAAAGCCTTTGCATTTCTCAGCACTCAGTACTGGCTCCTGTTTGTCTCTAGAGATGTCGGAAAGAGAAAGCAAACAGCCGAGATACTGAAGTAACGTGGCACTGTGGCATTCTATATTTATCGCCTATCAGTGTCTTTCAGATCGACTCGCCTGAATTTACAAATCAAAAGCTGATTTCTTTCTGTCTTTATTTATTTATTTTTAGCAGCCCTCAGCTGCACTGCTGCAAATACCCAGGTTCCAGACACCAGGCTGCCAGCTCTGAACAGCCAGCTGTTCGCTTTCTGACTTTGATACCATCCCCCGTAATAGAGGCTCTGCACGCGAAACCGAGCTGACAGGCCGCGTGGAAAGGCACACAGCAGCGAGCACACAGTTCCCAGGGCGCAGCTGAGGCCTCATCTGTAAAGGAAACCAGTGATACGTCATTAAGGGAAGGGACAGGCAGGCCTCAGAGGTACATGGACCTAGCTCTGTGGAGCACAGGGGCTCATTTTCATATAATTACATTAGGCTACAGCTCCTCCTTAATACAAAGCTAATGATGATGGCCAGAAATTTTCCCAGAAAATTAAGGGAATTTTGGTTTTTTTTCTATATATCTGTTAAACTTCAGGATGAATAATCAGACATATTCAGACACATACAGTAGGCTCTCAGTTAACCAGCACCCATGGTAGATGCCAGATAAATGTAAGGAGACTCTCTGTTAACAGGATCTCAAGGAAGCCACACTCTCAAGCAACTGGCCAAAAAAAATTTGCTGGTTGCTGGAACTTGAGTTCCAGTTAACGGAGAGTCTTCCATACATATATTCAGTTTCAACTCTCAGATGACTTCTGAATAGTATATGGCAGTATGCTAGTATTTTGCTGTTATCTTGATGGATCAATAAACAGACATACAATGCATAGTTGACCTCAGTTTATATAATATTTTTATTGGATCTGTATGGCTTTATGATGGAATCAGTTTAATAGATTAACTTTTAAACTATCAGTTTACATTTTCATCTTAAGCAAGAGGACAGGGAGCATTGAAGCTATTTGGTGCACGGTATCTTCTATGTATAGGACATGGAGCAAAAGAAGCTGTGACAAGCTGAGGAGTTTGGAAACAACCAGCTCTTAGATATCTGACAGAAAGCTGAGGGAGATGACAACTAAGTGTCAGAGGTATAAGAGGAGTCCATATGAGACAGAAACAATTCGGGGACTTGGCCGTAGGTAATGGCATGGGGACAGTCTAAGAAGTTAGCTCTTGGCTCACCCCCAAGCCCACACTGACATCTTTAAGGAAGGTTCTGCTTGTGTAATGGAAACCAGCTCTTCAGAACAATTCAGTCTGTTCCATTCCACAGAGATGGTACCTATGTTTGGTACCAAAAGTGATTTTCTCATGACTGTTTGAGGTCGTACCTCAGTTCTCTAACAAACAAAAGCAGGTTTGGGCCTTCCAGAACTTTTTTCTGAAAGAGATCTTATACATTTATTCATTCTTGGAAAGATCATCAGACTCTCCTTTCTACCAGCCATGCTATCTGCATCTAAAGGAAAAGGCAAGGAGAAAAAAATGTACAAAATGTATGTATATCCTTTCATTCTTAGCTTTGAAATTAGAGAAGTTTCTCAAGCCCTTGGCAGGTCTTACGTGAGTGGGGCAGCTATACAGACTTCCTTAGAAGAAATGATCCTCAGAAATCGTATGCCTTGTAAATCAAATTCTATTTTAAGTTAAGGGAGTAGAACTTTCTAGTTAAAGGATCTGTGGTGAATCCTTTGTAAAGTTTAGCATTACATTCCTACCAGAAAAGCACAGATCTGATTATTCTTTCATTTCTGCATTGAGATTTTCTTATATTAAGGATCTTGTATGTTAAAATGTACTCACACTGAGCTGTGGTGTCAGTGAGAGTAACGGTCATAGTAGCTACCATTTATTGACAGCTCACTATGTTCTGGGTACTGTGCACATATTTACTTGTTTAATACTCATGGTAACCCAATAAGGTTATCATATTTCCCCCACTTAACAGAAGAGGAATCTGAAGCACAAAGAAGTGAGCCATTAGCTAGTAAAGTTTACAGGGACTAAGGTAAGGGTGTTAGAACTCAGAACTATCCCCCAGTGCTTATATCAGACCCTCAGAAGATATTCTGTGTAGGTACCATGTTTGCAAATGCTTTTTGACATTGATAGTCTCACTGTTCCTGCAGATATTGCTGTCTGGATTTTGTGTGTGTACCCCATGTCCCTGGCCCGACCTGGCAGCACAAAGATTGCATCAGTGTCACATTCGTGTGGCTCTTAGGGCCATGTGTATGCCCGTGGAGTTCAGTTTTACTTCAGAGATTCGTCTGCTTGGTTCTGGGAGTTCCCCACCATGTGCTCAAATGCACGCCTTCTCATGTTCTTCCCCTTTCTCCTCTTGATGAAGCCTATCACCTTGGCCTCCACAGGCATAGTGAGAATGAGGCTCCATTGTGAATGGCTGTTGGCTTTGTGCACATGGTTCCAGACTGCACTGAGCTATCAAGTGTGGGGAGGGGTGAAGAAAGACTCCCCCAAGTCAGTGGCAAGTTTTGACACTGGACCTCAGAGCAGTACTGGTTACCTCTGACGTCTTTCTGGCCCTGACCACTTGCTTCATCAGACCTCAACACCAGTCCCTCTGGCTTTGCAAGGTTGATGTTGAGAAGCGATAACAATGCCTCTTACCAATTGTTCTCGTCTTGTTCTTGCCCATCTGACCTCCTAGCATCTGAACAAAACCATGTCTTCCACCTTCAAAACACAAACCTCCCCTCCCCGTGCTCCTCAGGTCATGAAGGCATCTGGTGGGACACCAGCTGACCGGTCCTATCAACAGCTGTCCCTGAAGACCAGTCTGAGATTAACAGGAATATCCTGATGCCAATCAAGGGGGAAAGAGGAAGTGGTCACAAGAATACTCATCTCATACTTGGCTAGTCACAGTATTTGAACTAAATTAAAAAAAAAAAATTCCTTCCAACTCTCATGTTCTGGGAGCCTATGTTCAGTATTATTTTTCCATGTCTGAAGTCCAGTGATTTTTTTTTTTAACTCAGCTGGTATAAATGCCGTAAAAATATTAAGCAAGGAGACAGCTGTGTCCTCTCCTCTCTGATAGCTACAGCTGTTCTCCTGACAAGCTTATTCTTGGGTGCGATAAAAATGATAATTGTGGCTATTATTATTTTCAGTTATAAAGGCTTTTAATGCCCAATCTATGAACTCAGAAAGTTGGGGTTCTCTTTTACAATGGGGTATCACCTACACAGGGCAGGTTTAGTCCTTCAATTGGTAGTCAACTGCTGAGCTCAGACCATTGGGCGACGTGAAACTCCTTTAGGAATCTGAGGGCAGGTGTAATTACATTTCCAACTTGCTTCATTTTACTGCTTGAGTTGTCAGATTCCACTTAATGAAATAGCTATGCTCCTGAAAAGTTGGCTGCGGAACAAATTCTGTTAAATACATCATACTTCCTCATTGATCTTCATTTTTAAATTAAGGATGCATTCCCCCAAGGAAATAATTGGCCCCAAGACTAAACATAAATTATACTAAACACTCGATAAACCTTTTAAAATCACACATTTAGAAAAGCCTGTTCTGTTCGAACACTAATAGTGATGATACGTTTTAACAAATATTATGCTAAGAACAATTACTAGAAGTGGTGCTGTCATGGGAATAGAGTCATATGAGGATTAGGGGAGCAGCATGGAGTCCCTGAATCTTTTTTTTTTTAATTGAGTAGTGCTGAGTCTATCAGTCAATTGGCTTTTTAATAAGAAGTTGACAAGTTTCGTATTAGGGTAACTATTTTCCTAGGTACACTGAGAATCAGGATGTCCACGGCTCAGTCTCTGCTGTCAAAGAGTTTTACTTGCATTAGAAAAAATAAACACAACAAAAATCAATCATTGGAAAATGTTATAGTCACAGGAGCTGTGAATTGGACACCTAGAGGCCTGGTGTGCTCTGACACTAAATAGATATGGACTCCTCTAAACTGCAGTTTCCCACCTGAAAAATACAGGGATTTAACAAAATCACTGATTTCCCAACTGAATTACGTATGACAATTTCCTGGTCAAATTATTAAAACTCATCCTAAGACATTCTGATTTAGTAGGTAGGGTGGGATTTAAACAACTGTTCTAGGACATTCTCCTGAAGTCAGACTATGTCCTAGCACAGCACTATGGAATTACACAACCATTCATGACACTGTAAGATCTTTAGTTTTTTCGTTTTGTTTTGTTTTTTAATGATTCTAACGATTAGACGATCTCTACATGCAGATAGCCATAGACATTGACACTTAGGAGATAGATGGGAGTATATGAGTTTCCTCATGTTCCATGACAAAGTAACAAAAACTACCTCGTAGGTGGCTTGAGAACAGAAATGTATTGTCTCACAGTTCTGAAAGCTGGAAGTTTAAATTTAAGATGTCACTGGCCCTTGTTCTCTCTGGCAATCATAGGGGAGAATCTTACTTTGTCTCTTCTAGTTTCCAGTGTTGAGTACTCCTTGGCTTTCCTTGGCGTATAAAGGCATCACTGCAGTCACATGGCCATCTTCTCTCTGTGCCTCCTCACATGGTCATCCCCCCGTACCTGTCTGTCTCTGTGCAAACTTCTCTTTTTTATAAGGACACCAGTCACATCAAATTAAGGCTCATGCTGAGGCCTCATTTTAATTTGATTAATTTAATTTAATTTAATTTCTAAAGGCCTTATTTCCAAGTAAGGTTACATTCTCAGGTGCTGATGGTTAGGGCCTCAGCTTAACTTTTTTCAGAGGGATACAGTTCAATCCATTACAGGGAGTTTTCATGGAAGAACTAGAACTTGAAAGATAGGTGGTGTTTGCTTAGGATGACAAAAAGAACATCGTTTTCTAAGCAATAGAATCATCTATGAAAAACAAATAATCATGTTTGTCCAAGATGAAAAATAGTATGGCCTGGGTTGTGTTGTGATAGAACACTGTACTTGGGATTGCAACATGGCACAGCCACCATGGAAACCAGTATTGAAGGTGGTCAAACTTTTAAACATGGAACTACCATATGATTTAACAATTTTACTTCTGGGTATTTATCCATAGAAAATGAAAACACTAATGCAAAAAAATATATGCACCCTATGTTCATTGCAGCCTTATTTATGATAGCCAAGATATGGAAGCAACCTAAGTATCCATTTGATATATACATATATATGTTACTATTACTCAGCCATTAAAAAAAACCGTATTCCATCTGCCATCAGTGACCACATTGATTGATCTACAAGGCATCATGCTAAGTGAAATAAATCAGACAAAAGGAAAAATATCATGTGATCTCACTAATATGTGGAACCTAAAAAAACCAACCAAACAAACAAAACAAAACAGAAACAGACTCATAGACATCAAGGACAAACTGATGGTTGGTAGAGCAGAAAGGGGTGAGGAAAAGGGGGAAAAATAGTTAAGAAGAATAAGAGGTACAAATTTCCAGTTATAAAATAGGTAAGTTCATGAGGATATAATGGACAGCACAGGGATATAGTCAATACTATTGCAATAACTTTGTTCAATGTCAGTTGGTTGCTGAACTTATCATGGTGATCACTTCTTTAGATTTATAAATGTTGAATAACTGAAACTAACATGATATGGTATATTAACTACATTTTAATAAAAATAAAATTTAAAAGTAAAAATAAATAAATAGCACCTGCATTTAAAAAAAAGTGTGGTAGTGGTTTTGGTGAAAACAATGATTATCGTGTGTCACCTGTAAAAACCTTATCACGTGCCTTTCACTGTACCAACTGCATTCCATGTGCATGCCTTTCTAAAGCAACCCCTGAGGTAGGTCATGTCACTCTGAGTTGTCGACACAAAGAAACAGTGCCTTGGAGGAGTTAGGTAACTTAGTACAGCATGAAACTTGAAAGTAGAGGACAGGGTTTGTCTGATCCCAAACTTTTTCTTTTGACATGATGATCAGTTGCCTTCCTCACAGCACTGATGTGAGATAAACTCAGATGAGTAGTTTGGGGCTACTTTATGAAAGGCTTTGATAAAGATGTGGAGTTTGTGTTTGATGTTACAGAAAATAGGAAACCATTTTTAGTGTCTGAAGAGATGGGACATGATAAAGGGCACATTTTAGGAACATGAGTGTGTCATTCCCATCCAATGATGTGTATTCTTTAGAAAAGACTTATACATGAGAAGCTATTGACCAGAAAGACTTTCTGTACGTAGGGTTTTTTCAAGTGATTGGCCTTTTCCCCACTGGTATCTCTTAACCAAAAATTTACTTTAGCACTTTAAAAACCGTGCTCTGTCCATCTGCTTTTTTTTTTCTAATATTCTTTGTAAGTTCTTCATAGGAGTGATAAAACATTGACCATTTCATAGCCAGAGAACAAATGGTGTTGAATCATTAACTTATAAATTGAGATTTCGGTGTAGTATATGTTTTTGTTTTGTTTGTTTATTTGTTGTCATAGGCAGCATCTATAGGAAGCTCATTTCCTGGGGTTCAAAATTAAATTTGTGATGGATATACTGCTTATCTTTCTCGTTGTGTCATCTGTGTTTCTAGAAGAGAAAAAAGTAAATGAGGAGAAAGGTGAAAACAATGGTAATGAGAGCTAAAATAGATAAAGCATTTTACTATAGACAAATTACTTGTCACATGCCTCAGCTGATTGAATCAGAAAAGTGTAATATGGCTGAGTAATGCCGTCATTATGGCTTTTCTCTAATTCTACATTCGGTTTGAGGACATGCTAGTAAAACTAAGCCTCATTGGTTTTGGCAGGATGACCTAAATGTAAATCCCCTCCCTGTGGTCATGCAAATCTGGATTGGTGGAGAACATATGCCTTCCCCAAATTTTAAAGTGTTCAACTTTCTTCCCCACAAAAGATTGGCTGAATTACACACACACTAATACACATCTGCACAGAAAACCTGATGAGCTTTCAATTACGATTACCTTCATATTTTTTCAACTTGCATTTCAGCCTAAAACTGTAGTGGCCCCTACTTGTTTTCCATTTGCATGTCCTATATAGCAAGCTCATCCAAGGTGGCCCCTTTAACTCTCACTGTGGTCACACAAGACCAAATTTGAATGGTAGAATTAAAGCAGATGGTTGGTCTTGAGTTAGAGAGAACAGGAGACCCAGAGACCCCTGAGTTGCTTTGTTTCCGTGCTTTGATGGTGTAATACTCAGCGTTCCAGGAGATCTGAGGTCCTACCCATCACTGCTCTGACACTGGAGCTCACTCCAGAAACAGCTGTCCAGAACTAATTTATTTCCTAATGCTACGGCACTGTTAATTTATAAATTACACTGGTAATTCAAGCTATTATTAATTTCAGATGGTGTAGAGCAAGTCTAATTAAAATATGACACCAATTGCCACACATATGTACCAAAGACTACCATTTAAAATTAATGGGAATATTAAGTGTGACACTGGTCTCTGAGATGCTTTGCACAGTAATTATAGCATCCTAGCAGGAAAAGATCTGACACATGTAGGCTTGATTCTGATAAAAAATAAACAAGAAGAAAATAAAAGGAATCACAAATTCTACATTTAAAACTTTTCTCCTAAAGATGATTAGAAAACAATAGCAAAAATGCTTAGAAAGCAATAACAAAGGCTACAGTGACAATTAAGTTTCTTACTGATTGGGACTATGAGTTCCTATGGGTTAATGTTGATTGTCCTCAACACATGACCCCGTTTTCTGCTTTATTAACATGTTTCCAGTCCTTCCTGTGAATTTCACAACACTTGCTTGCTTACCTCAGTAGATATAGGTTCTTCTTTTGTTCTTCTGTACATAGTAGAGGCAAAAGTGTGTGTGTGTGTGTGTGTGTGTGTGTGTGTGTGTGTGTGTACAGTGTCCACCCAAAATGTAAACACACTTTGAATGAAGTTTTTATTAACATACAGTTTATTTTCAAAATTTAAAAAACCTACAGAAATGAATATATTTTATTCTTTGTCAATGCTTGTTTTCAAGCTGATGACCATCCTGGTCCAGGCACTGCTGGTTATGAGGAGCAATGGAATGGCAGACATCAAGAATCATTTCATTTGGGGTTTGTGTGAATTCTCGTTCAATGACTGCCTTCAATTCATCGACTGTTGCCAGTTTTGTACCATAAATTTTATCTTTCATGTATCCCCATTAAAAACAAAGTCCAGTGGTGTGAGGTCTGGTGAATGTGGAGTATATTCTGCATTCACCAGACTTCACCCATTATTTCAAATCGGTTAAACCTTGAAAGGAGAAAAAATTATGTGAGTTATCTGCTATTAAAGTATGTATACATTTGGGGGGGACCCTGTAGTGTTGGCTCCATATGGCATGAAGACACACAAGGAAATGCTCAGACTGGCCTTATTACTGGATGGTGGTGCAGAATTATCGTATCCAAGGAGTGGTGGCAGACTTAGGCAGGCAGTGGCCCCTTTTTTTTACAAGGTAGTTGTCTCTTTATAACATGCAACAGGCAGGCTGCTGTCATGACCACAACAGAGAGCTGGCTTGCAGAGCCAACAGCCGACTCTGGATGGGAAAAATGTGGTCTTGTTGTCTATTCTCTTCTTTCAAGAGGAACAATCCCAAACTCTAATTAAAAAAACAAAAAAGTTGTAGCTCAAAGTAATTTTATATAATCCCAAAGTCGACTTATATATTCCTGGAAGATTATCAAATGGCACTCAGTGCATACTTTATAAAACGTGTCTTTGAATCCTAACTTTATACTTTATTGTTGTCATTGTCATCACCACTGTTCTTATCTTGACAAAAATGGTAACCTTAACAGTCTCACAGACCAAATACAACTGTAACTTACATACCACATGTATCACTTTTTGTATTATGTTAGTTCCTTACTGTTGTTATTGTCATACTTTGAATCAGCAGATACATGTGGATTTATGGCAGGGTTTTATCACCTGGAGAGATCGTTCTTCGCTTCCCTTTCTACTCTGTGGAACCACTGGTGTTACCACAGCTTCCCCCGCCCTGCGTCTGCCTCCAGGCTGACGGCAGGATTACTAACTAAAGCAGCAGGTGTGCTGCATGTGACCACTTTCAAAGTGCTTTCATGCACAAGTATAGGTTTTGGTTTGTTTTTTGTTTTTTCATCTGTCATCTCAACAATCCTCTGGGGTGTTAGGATTTTATGTATATTGCACCTGGGAAAATGTCTGTCAGTAGTTAGTGACAGTCTTAACTAATGCTGTTGCCCTATTAGTAACTAGTGATACCACCCTCTTTCACTCTTACAAGCACCCTGGTTTACATTACAAAATGCATCACCGTGCTGATCACTCCTTTAAACAGAGGAGGGAAGATGATCCTGGGAGGGAATCCAGGGCTTTTGTTCTCCATTGTCTTTCTGCAGCAAGGCAAGAGCTCAGGGTGACTGCAGGAGAGACCCACGAAATTCGTCTTCTAGGCTTTCATAGCGTGGTCTTTCTCTAATCAGATGCTCATGGCCAGACCTCAGAGAGGAAGTCCAGGAGGTAGAGGGTTGTTATTATTCTTCACAGTTTTTCAATACAGAAACTGTATTAAGTCTGAGGATGTATTAACCCTGAGTGACAGAGTCAGCGTTACAGCCGAATCCTCCTGACCTTGACTTTCTGCCATGTTTGTGGTTAGAGCTTGGAGTCCCTGTGGTCAATGTGTCTTCAGGATCTTGTAGCCAAGAGCTCTAGCAGATCAAAGTTTAGAAAATTAATTTTTGCTTATTTGAATTTCTAACTTTAAAAACAGAAATGGAAATTTATTTTACTAGTGTTGCCACTGCTTTTTGAAATGACATGTGCCTGTGAGCATGCGTGTAACTGCTGTTGTGGTACTTTTTAATGGATTCGGGGTCTGGGATGCAGTCGTTAGCTCTACACTTCAAGGTCCAAGTCGAAATGATGCCGGGAGAACAGAAAGAATTCATATTTGTGCCTAAGGTACCCAACTCAGATCCCAGAGCTCGAGTGCGTGGGAAGATCTGGGCAGTGTAAATGTCAAAATTATGAATCACTTACCGAGGACCAGTAATTCCCTAGGCACTGTGCTTAGACCAGGTAGGGACACAGGCGTTTCAGCTGGTCCCTTGGGGAACTAAGGAAACGGTGATGGTAGAAGGGAGGGGAAGGGTGAATCGGCATAGATCTTAAGAATCTGAAAAAAAAAAAAAGAATCTGAACTTTGGAGTGACATGATTCTCTGCAGACACAGCTATTTTCTACTGTGTGATCTAAGTTTTTACCTTTGGTGTTTTTCTCTCCTGTTTCATCAACCTCCCCCTGCAGCTGTGGGCTTTGTGAGTGAAGATGAATACTTGGAAATCCAGGGCATCACGAGAGAGCAGTCTGGGGAGTACGAGTGCAGCGCCTCCAATGACGTGGCTGCACCCGTGGTACGGAGAGTCAAGGTCACTGTAAACTGTAAGTGGTCCCGGCAATCCCACCCCGCATGACATGAGGCAGGCTGGCTGCTGGCATGGCCACAACCAAGAGTTGGCTTGCAGAACCAGCTGCTGACTTTCTGGGGGACACCCTGCAGTGTAGGTTCCATATGACATGAAGACACATGAGGAAATGCTCAGACTAACCGTATTATTGGATGGTGGCACAGAGTTATCATGTCCAAAGAGTGGTGGCAGACTTGGGCAGGCAGTGACTCTTTCTCACACGGTAGTTGTCTCACTATGACATGAGGCAGGCTGGCTGCATCGTGGTCACAACAAAGAGCAGGCTTGCAGAGCTGATGGCCGACTTTGGATGGAAATGGGTCTCATTGTCTGTTCTCTGCTTTCAAGAGGAACAAGCCCAAACTCTAATTAAAAGAAAAAATATATATATCTGTGTGTGTGTGTGTGTGTGTGTGTGTGTATAACTGAAAGTAATTTTATATAATCCCAAACTTGATTTATATATTCCTGGAAGATCATTAAACGGTAACTGTGTCTTTGAATCCTAATTTTTCCCATACTTGACTTGTCATGTCCCCAAGCTTCTCTCTCTAGGCCAGTAATCTCCCCAATGGGGAACAAAAATACTATGTGTATGCATATGAAGGACATATTATAATTTCTATTTATGGTATATTTATTTTATCTCATCCTTTTATAATTATATATGTTGACATACATATACACTCACAATTTAAACTTAAATAAAAACACACATATTAGAGGGTATATCTCTAAACCCGATTTTGACTAATAGAGGTACAGAATCCAAAACTGTCGAGGCCACTGGATCCTATTCAATTTTGCCACCTTTCTCTCACCCTTTCTCCTCTTGATTTCTTATGACACACACAAATTCTGTTACCTATGACATTCTGCAAGTTTCCTCTGAAATGCCCATAGCAGGGAGTCATGACACAAGAGAACCCAGGAACTAAACTGGCAGACAAGGAGCCTTTCCTCTGAGGAAGACTATTGGATGTTGGTAGTTATTCCTTCTTTACTTCAATATTTTGGTTTCTATTACAATTGGACTCTAATTAATACAGAGCACTTTAAGTACCCTACTATGATTTTTAAAGAGACTTAAATAACTTCCAGTTAATAAAGACCAACCTAAAGAGTAAGAAAATAGAAGCAAGGAAAAAACATGTTTAGGAAAATAAGCGAACACCAGGAAAACAGGTGGTTAGATGGGGTCCAGGATTTGGTTTTAGTTGCTAAAGCAAAGAAAGGACATAAAGTTTATGTCCATAAGATAAAGGCAAACTTGTTGCTTGGGAGAAACACTGTTTTTTCTGGTACTGAGACCCAGGAGAATTTTCTTTTTAGGGTCTCCACAAATAGAGCACTTTGAAATATAGTCAATGACATTGCATACAATATTTCTGCATTACATAAAAGGGCAAGTTTGTTATGGCTGTTTTTCATAACACACTCCCCTGTAAACTGTTGGAATTGTCAGGGGTGGTTAGGTAAAGACTTCAGGTGAATGCAGGCCAAGTATATAGGTCTAGTTTGGTTTGGCTTGATTCAGGAATCCATTTTCGAATACCTAAAAGAATGACTGATCTATATTTCCTTCAGGCAGTTCTCTATGAATATTATTTCTTGCAACGGAGCTTTTGATGGGAATTGAACAGTTTGAGGTTATATACTCTAGCAAGCACCTGGTGTGCAGAAATTCTATAAGGCTGATTAAAGGTGCTGACTGTCAACCCAGGGAGTGTAGGGTTGATGGGTTGGTGTCATCCTGTGAAAGTTAAAAAGTTTAAACAGGAAATAGACCTGAACACCTGATCATTCACCCTCTGTACAGAGGGGAAAAGAAGCATCACATGCTAGGAAGACAAAGGTTTTCCTTAGGACGGTATCGAGCACTTTTATTCTCTGGCAGAATTTGTATAACGATTTGTCAGCCCAAGTAAGCAGAGGTGGACGAAGAGGAAAAAATAAAATCAGTGACTGAGGCAGCCTGCTTCCTTTTGCAACATTTTCAAATGCAACTGGATGTTTTCTTTCTGCAGACCCACCATACATTTCAGAAGCTAAGGGGACAGGTGTTCCCGTGGGACAAAAGGGGACACTGCAGTGTGAAGCCTCAGCGGTTCCCTCGGCAGAATTCCAGTGGTACAAGGATGACAAAAGGTAAAGACGCCCTCCCTCCCCTCCCCCACCCAAAGAAGAAGAAAGCCTTTCCAGGTGTTTGATTCCAGATGGCTGCAAATGAATTCCTATAAAATCCTTTCCTTAATGCTCCCTACATGGGGGAGGCGGGGAGGCATATACAAACAAGTCTTTTCTTAATTTTAATGAATGTCAGCTACTTTTTTAATATAGCCTTGCAGAATTAGCACACGCCAACCAACAGACTCGAAAGAAAACATTTTTTCAGGACTGCAGAATCTCACAGGAAGGGCCGCCAGGAGCATTACAGGCCTCTGGAGTTTCTGTAGGCCAAGAAAATACTATGTTCTGCCTGGAGCTACTTTTAACACATTCTCAGCGTTAGGAATGCTCCTAGGCACCAGGAGTGGCTAAGAAGTTTGCTGTAGCTGGAGACCTCAGTTCGGTTTAGTTTGTAACAGCCCATGACCCTGCTCAGCCCAGCCTTTGTGTCCAGCCTGTTCTTTCACTGTAGGAAAAGAGAGAGAGGATGGTTCGTTTTCCTTTCAGTGCTGCAGCCACCATCAGGATACTCGTTGTGACTCACTGAACACTGTCATTGCGAGGAGTTATCACCTGGCACGTCTTCACAGGGTTCAGCGGCTTTAGTCCAGCCAGGCAACATGATAATTGCTCTTATAGCTATTTTAAGACGATGAACAACAAATAAATGTGCAAGAGCTTTTCATGTTCAGAAGTTCCATAAAAATAGGGAATGGGATATTGCAGAAAAGTCCTGAGGTATATGTGGGGTAGAGAAAGAGGAAGGAGTTATGGGGGCTGAGGGACCAAGAGGGTAATCACGCGTGGGAGAGCGGCGTGAGCAATTTAAGGGCCAGAGAGAACCTGCCCTGGCCCACGCGACTGAGAGCATCCTCCGTGTGCTTGGGCTTCAGTCAGTCAGTCACCAAAGGATCTTCCCGTCTCTGAATCAATCACTAACTTCAGTTAGAACCAAGTCACTCGGTCGTAAGAGTCATTGTATCTTCTATCCCTTCAAAGAGCAGCAGTGCTTTTGCGCCTTGGAGTACAAATTCTGGCAGCTTCTTAGGGAGATGTTCTGCATTCATCTAGCCCATTTCGTAAATGAAAGAACTGAGGCAGAATGAGGAAAACAAACTCATCGATTAAAAAAATGGCTCACTTTCCCCCTTTTTCCAAGAATTCAGAATCAAGCAGAAGGGAGTAGTGTTTTCCCAATAGACGTGGCTTTCTCTTTCTTAGCAATCCTGCTTCACGTGCCCCTCCCTCTCTTTTATTGAAGGACCTTCTATATAGGGGTGCCCAACCTTTTGGCTTCCCTGGGCCACATTGGAAGAAGAATTGTCTTGGGCCACACATAAAATACACAAACACCAGCAATAGCTGACGAGCTTTATAAAAAAGAAAAAGATCGTAAAAAAATCTCATAATGTTTTAAGAATTTGTGTTGGGCCTGCTGCAAAGCTATCCCGAGCTGTAGGTTGGGTGTGTCTGTTTTATATGAAAGTCTAATATTAGAAAAACAAAACAAAACAAAAAACTATGGAGCTTCTGAACCTTTGAGTATCGTGGTCTTCAATCAGCTGCACCCTGTTCTAATTCTTTACGGAAGAAAATACAAGCAACCTGTGTGGGGAAGCAGGATCTAAAAGTCTGTGGAGGAAAGTAGAGCAGGCCATAGGTGACAGATGGCCCGTGGTGACAGAAAGAAAGTCAGAGCTCTGTTTGGCATGACTGCTATGTCATGGGTGGGCTGTCACCTGTGCCAGTGTTTACCCAGGAGACCAAAGCCCGAGTGTCACCAGGGAGGGTTTCCAGAGGTCCCTGACTCAGGCAGCCTCGATTTTCCCTGAGTTCTTCTCACGGTGGCTCCTTTTTTCCCCTTTAACTAATTCTGGTCTGTTTTCCACTTGCTGCTCATTATTGATTTCCAGTGTTCTTCCGTTGACTGGAGTTGTCTGTCCTCCTAGCTCCCAGCTCAACAGGACCATTGCTGCCTCTGAGGTTCTTGTCACTGCCAGTCCTTCCAATGCCTCCAAGGCTGGCAGGTACCCCTCTCAAGGCAGGTCTCAGGGGGCATGTTACACCTGCCTGGCATGGGCAGGGGGTGGGGGACAGCTCTAACGTAGTGCTCACATGTCCAGTGAGATGAGTAGGCTTCCTAAGCAAAGCAAAGGCCACCCATGTGATGGGGACAGCCATTCTCTCGAAGCTTAAGGTAGAAGTCTCTTTCAACTACACAGTAGCACCACTCAATTGCATGTCACCACATGGGTCATCAATCAAAGGGAGAATAATGGAATGTGTAGTTAATAAGGGCCACCCATCCATGTGGACGTGATCCAATGAAAAGCTGACAGGTTCATTAAGAAACGGAACCCTGGTGGCCATGTGGGGTGGGGGAGTGTG
The DNA here is from genome assembly GCA_004026885.1 of Lyroderma lyra. Taxonomy (NCBI): domain Eukaryota; kingdom Metazoa; phylum Chordata; class Mammalia; order Chiroptera; family Megadermatidae; genus Lyroderma; species Lyroderma lyra. The sequence goes on from PVJL010005163.1 coordinate 41,845, forward strand.
TGACCACCGAGAGAAAAGGCAAGTGTGTCGTCTCAAAAGCTGCAAAGTGGTGCAAAGTGCAGCTGGCACTTTTTTTTTTTTTTTAAGCTAAAGACATTTCAGAGCTGTCAAGCAGGAACCTGCTTCGGGTACGTGTCTCTCCCTGCTACAGAGCTGAAATCTAATTTACAGTTTGGTTCAGACGTGAAGGCTTCCTCCCCAGCCCAGGAATGGCACCAAAATGACAAATGGGGCCAATATGCTTGAGGAGCTCTCAGAGAAGGCTCCTGATGGGTGAGCTGCAGAACCTTCCCTGGACAGCACCCCCTAGAGGGCCAATATCTACAGAACAAGCTGGAAATGTATCAGTGGCATGTCTGGCTGCACAGCTGGACACCTCATTCTGTTCAGACAGTGCCCACATTTTAATGAAGTTCATGGATTCAGGCCAGTTTACTGCCCCTAGCTTCTGAGAAAGAAAGGCTCCCAGAAGAAAATCTGCATAATTAAAAGCAAGGAAATTTCCTCCAACCAATCTTCTGACTCCTCCAGAGACAGATGTTGGGTGAGGACTGAAGCCAGAACCTAGCTTTCTCTTCTGGTCACTGTCACTTGCAGTTTTGGCAGAAGGGAGACTCATTCCGTAGTCCTACAGAGATGACACCTTCAGATAATGACCAAGCAGCTGCCCTCTATGCCAAAAACCTACTGTGACCCAGGGACTGACAGGCGTTCTCAATGTCTCACTCCATAGAAATATATTACATCGAATAACATTTTATAATTTACAAAGCATTGTCTCGTCATTGTCTTGCTGGGCTTCACTTTCTATTTCTGCCTTGAATATTGTCTTTCTTGGTTTGATGACATTGACACCAGCCATTTGCCCCAGTTCGTGTCCCCCGAGCCCTGAGTCTGCTCCAATATATATCCACCTCGACATTGTTTACCTTGACTCATCCTGCTCCAGCCAGGCCCTGAACAGGCAACTTAAGTTGGTGCTCATGCTCCCTGAGATCCTCTGTTCAGCAGGATTGATCCCCCCACCCCCAGCATTTATTTTTCCCATAGCATAGATGCAGCTTCTGGGCAAGGAACACAGAGTAAGTCAGAGAAAGGAAAAGCCTGGCTTAAAGCCCATTCTCCAAAACAGAACATTCCCAAGTTTTGAAAACGAAGAGAGTCCGTCTCCTAATTTCTGCGTGGACATGCAATGGTCATAGGAATGGCTCCTGAAAGCTCCTGTGATGGAGGATAGGGCCTACCAACCCTAACACAGCTTTCTCCTTACCTTCTCCCTCTGCCCAGTCGTGGACCCCTGGCTCTCACGCGTACATCTAACTGCTCTCCCCACTAACTACCCTTGGCATTTCGTTGGCACCCCCGACCACCCATGCCAGCCCTGTGGTATGACAGACTGTCGTCACGGACTGCTCAGGCAGACTGCCCCGCCTCGGGAGGGTCGTATTCTCAGGAACCTAGAATCCTTTCTAGACTGAGTTGCTCTGATACTCTGGGCAGATCACCTCTCCCAAGCCCTTCAGAGGGCCCGGGTGTAACAATGATCCCTGATTCTTGCTTCCTCTCCGCAGTCCCAAATAAGGTGTTATCTGTAGAACACTTCAAGTTCTTAAGGGAAAATTTTACTATCCAGGAGCTTGATAAACATTGCTCCTTCCAGCACCTTGGGTGTCTCTTCTCTATAAAGTTTTGAGTGCTTCATTTTCATCACCATCACCATCTTCATTACCATCAGCAGCAGCATCAATTATGTCCATACTTTTGAGCACCTACTGCGTGGATAATATGTTCTGAATGTCACCCAGCTGGCATATTGTATTTGTTAGAGGCACCTGCCTCGGAGATTTCAAATATCTGTACAGGGAGGTGCATATCTGTATAGTGTCCCAAGTCTCTCCAGGCACAGACATAAAAATAGAGAAATAAAATGATACGTGTCATTGTGTGTGAAGTTACTGTGTCGTGGAGTGGGGGGTAAAAGTAGTGATGAGGATGTCAGAGAGGGGACTAAGACCATCATTCTTAATTCCAGAATCTGTCTTCTTCCTATGGGAGAAAGATAACCATTTTTTAAAAATTTTTTCTCCTATTTTCTTTCTCTCTTCTTTGCCACAGACTGGTTGAAGGCAAGAAGGGGGTTAAAGTGGAAAATAGACCTTTCCTCTCAAAACTCATCTTCTTCAATGTCTCCGAACATGATTATGGCAACTACACTTGCGTGGCCTCCAACAAGTTAGGCCACACCAACGCCAGCATCACGCTGTTCGGTAAGCCTGAGCCCTGAGCTGGTGGGCGCTGAAAGAGGGAAAGGGTCGTGGAGAGGAGGAGGACAGGGAAGGAAGCTTCCAGCAGGGAAAGGGGGAGAGAATCAGGAGTAGTTGGGGAGGGATGAGCGAGAAGAGGAGGGAGAGAGAGGGATGAGGGAGGAGACAGCTAGTACGTATGTGAACGTGGGAGCTGGAGGGGAAGAAGGACCAAGAATGCTCGCTTCATTCTATCACGGGACAGATCCTGAGACAGGAAAAACGAATTTGGGGATGGTGAAGTGACATTTAATTTTTTCCTCCGCCGTGATATCTCCTGAACTGACTTTGGGGATTATAATTGGATACAATAGTGGGGAGTCCAGAGACGAACATTGACTATTTCAAAACCTTGTTCCCTGGAATCGTGTAAAATGTTACCATTGCTGAAACTTTTTCTGGGCATGGGGACATATGAGCAACTGAATCATAGCTATAAAAATAGAATCATGGGTCTTCAGATCCTCCACAATATCAGCTTCCGAGGGAGAATTAGCAGAGAAAAATGGGGATTTCCTCAGTGCCACATTTGTGTCCAAAAGCGTTGTCTGGCTGAATTAAGAAAGATGTCACCATCCTAACAGAAGTCACATAGCCATTCATCACTGATGTGTGAAACAACTACCTATTGAAGACCTGATGCATGCCAACACAAATAGCTGTTACATATGGGCCATGAAAACACGCCAGAAAGAAGGAGAAGCAGCAAATAAACCAGCACCTTCCTTTGTAGATGCTGCTGTCTCCCAGCTCTGTGAGTGTAACAGCTGGACAGAAGTGTCCCCGGGTGCGTGCCTGCAGCCTCAGGCCTCTGGTGATGACTTGCATCCCCCAATAGAGTCTCTGTCTAGGCCACAGGGTTAATTTCGGGTTTGCTCTGGGGGCAAATCCCTCCCTATCTCACCAAGTTCATGGGATTTTTCAAATCCCCCACCCCCCAGTCTCCCATGTAAACAGGCACTCTTGAAGGTGAAAAGGAGGGACAAGTGAGGAATTTAGCAGATAATTGGCAAGAACATAAATTTCTTTTAACCTGAGGACCTCCTGATAATCCCATAGCTGTAGTTCCTCACCCTCCTGGCCTTGCTACATTCCCTCTGTGACACAGTGTCTCCAACCTGCCTGTGCTGCCCCATTGTCCCATCTCTGCTTCCAAATCCCATTCTATGTCCCTTTTACCCAGCACATGAAATAAAGCCCAGCTTTATCCAACAGGCCCGAGAGGGGAAGGCCGCCCTTGATCCCAGAGCTGGGTGCTGGGAATGGATGGAGCTGTGATGAGAGTGATTGATCTGTCTGACAGCTCTCACACAGGGATGGTCATAATTGCCCCGCACATTTGTCAGGCCTTTTTGGCTTTTTGACAGGTGTCTGTCTACATGAGCAGAAGGGCTGGGATCAGAAAGGAAGGTGCCCCCCTTCCCTTCCCGCGCAAATCGAAGGCTCTCCCTGGCTTTCCCACCCACCCCTGCTAAGCCCTGCTCTCCACCCCCAGCAGCCACTTCTGTAAACTGTCCTCCTGTGCCTTCGACCCCCTCGCTCTTCTGATTTGGGCATATGAAGTGATTTTGCACCTGGCTTCATCACTACTGTCTAATCCCCTGGCTTTTTCCCCTTAAGTCATCTAAAGATGAGAATAGGGGGAAAAGAAGACTGTAAGAGTGAAATAACTGGCATTTGTGACAGGAAATGCACTGAAGGATGTGTCACGAATCTGTTCTTTTCAGCAGACCTGTGGGTGGCAATTAAAAGCTCTGCCCCACCCCATTCCACCCCACCCCCACCAATGGTCCCTCATCATTCACCTTGTGTGGCATTTGGCCCATTTTTACAATCTCCAGCCTTCTAGAGTCCTGAGGTTTTTAAAATATACATAAAAAAGAGACAGTATGTATTGACAGAAGTTTAGAACGTTCAGGTCAAACAAAGATGAGGTACATGTGGGATTGTTTGTTAACGCAGGTCTCTGAGATTCTACGTGCTAAATCTCTAAGAGAGAGAAAAGTTTGTTGCGTTTTCCAAATTTCATAATCAGACATCAATATCTTAGCCTCAGTTGAGAGACCATTTCTGAGTAGGCTGACCGGAGATATACCATTTTAAACAGAACGAAAAAGCAATGTCTGGTCAGCCTGGTCTCACTGGGCTAAATTCAAGGTGTCAGTAGGCCAATCACATGTATTGTTTGAAACAGGACAGTACCATTGTTTTCTGTCTCATTTAAAATGGGACATCTGGTCAGCCTATTTCTGAGTAGCCCATCAGAGAAATGCTGTGTGGGCAACATGGTTCCACGGAACTAGTGAAACTCCCTGAATGTGTAGGATGCAGCCAGTGCTAGTCCAGACATTGCAGCCCCCAAACTCACTACTAAGGATTACCATTGATGATGTCTTTTGGCAAATATCACCCTTTTAGAGAATTTTTCATGCTATTTCCCATTGTCAAAAGACCCCTCAACTCAGAACCATCAAGCAGGTTGGAAAGCAGCCTTTACTTAATGCAAATGTCCAAACTCTGTGATGAAGTGTATTTTTCTATAGCATCACAAAAGCCAGCTAAATTGTCATTATTTTACCATCAACTTGCGCATAAACTGCACACCCTGTCCACGTGATCCAAAGGTTGAAAAGTGAGGAATCTGGTGCTGGGAGACTCCCATTGTGGCCAGTATCATTAAGCGTACTTTAGCCACATGAGGGGGCCAGGTAGGACCAATAGGGTTCTGAGCACCTGATCCCTAAAACTGCAGAGATTGCAGGGGACTCTTGCTCCCATAATCCTGAATCACAATGGTCCCTGGAGGGCCCTTGTGTCTGCCATTGTGCCTTGGGAACTCCTGAACTCGGTTCTCCACAGTGCAACAATGGAGTGGAGAAGTGGGATGGAAATCTCCCCTGAAAAAGGACTTTGGTCCTTAGTTACCCAGTCAGTCCCCAAGCCAGCGTAAGCCAAGGGGAAATCCACCTACACTGGAAAGTGTGCCCATGGCCAGCTCCCTCGCTTCGTGGCCATCACCCCCACGCGTGGACGCATGAAGCACGGTAGCGTTCCTCATGCTGCATCTCGTCCTTTGGTGTTTGTGTCTTCCTTTATTTATTCATTCTTCCAGAAATGTGTGTGAAGGGCAGTATACAAACTATATATGACAAATATATAGCTGCTGTATATAATATATGTGTTTGTTTTCATTTTTCTCTCCTGTATGTCCCTCACACGACTTAGAACTAAATGAGCCTACAAGCTCAACTTTGTTGCAAGGTCAGTATCCTCCTTGCTTTGTGGTTTCACCCCCTCCCTTTCTCCCAAAACTCCCATGCCCTCACTCCCTTCTCCTACCCCTCTGTGTTGCCCGAAGCTCCTATCTGTAATGTTGATTAGGGGACGTCAGTGGAAGCGAAGGTGGTTCCTGGGAGTTGGTGAAACTCCAAGGGTGGCTCCCTTTTCTCTGCTCATTGCTCGCCCCCAATTCCCCAGAAGGGCTAGCAGTGGGAAAAGAAAAGAAACATCACTAACATCGCCAACCCCAGAGGTGCTGGGCGAAAGATTGACAGAGTGAGTCTGAACCAATGAGGAGACAGCTCCAACCCACTGAGCAATTTTCGTAACAAGAGTCCTATTGATGGCCCCTCAGCAAAGAAGCAAAGAGCAGGTACCTGAAGCTACAGATACTCCCTGACATACTTCAGCTGAGTCACAGGGAGGTGCCCCAAGGAGGAAAGGTAGGCTGACACAGTGTGCCTGTGACCAGTAAGCAGCTGTCTGGAGTAGGATGCTCTGTGTTCTAGCTGAGAGCCTTACCTTTAGTAGTTCTGTACTCCTGGGCAAGTCACTAAACATTACTTAGACTCAACTGCCTCTCCTATAAAAGGGAATGGCTCTGCCGTATCTACCTTAGAGTTGCTCCAGTATCAACAGAGAAGGTATATTAAGAAGGCTTTGAAAACAGCTAAGTGCATTTGAATCCTTAGCAGTCCAATCTCCAGATCCAAACTGACAAACAAGGATGCCCCTCAGTGTACCATCATTGGGGTTCATGAGCTCATTTCTCAAGCCCATTTCCCTAGCCCCTTTGGACACTCTTTCACTTCAAGCACTTCCCCAGGTAAGACTTCTGCTTCTCTTGCTTCCGGTTCCACAGCCCTTCACATTTTCTCAGGGTCCACTGGCCTCGTGCAAGTCATTCATTAAGAGTGTGACTAGGCATTTGGGCAGACGTGGGCCCAGTCTGCAGGGCAGAATGTAACATATGCTGCCTGGGCTGCTTTTCTCCCCTTAACAGTATGGACAGTAAACTAGGCCAGCCGGAAGGCAGCTGTGAAGGCAGCGAGGGGACTGGCTTTCCCCTTCTTCCTCTGCAATCCCCTGCCCTTCCTCATCCCATTGTACCCTACACCCATCCTGTCCATCCATTCGCATCTGTCTGTGCAACCACTGAAGGATGGCATCAGACTTGAAAGGTGGGGGAGGAGATGGAAGGAAAGGATTTATTTGGGAAACCCTTGGACAGATGAAGAAAACTGCTTTTATCGTGAAAAACATTAAGGGTGCCTTAGTCTCCATAGGATTGTAGAGTGTGGTGGTGATGAACCACAAATAGGAGAATGAAGCAAAGAACCAGAAAGACTAAGTGAAGTCATTGGAGGCATGCAGGTTCCACCTAGGATTCACCTCGTGTTTAATGAGCGGTGGTGCACAGCGTCCTCACAGATCTGAAAAGCCTCCCACCGAAGCGGTGAGAGGGAAACGAGGGGGCCAGCAGCTGAGACAACACTGCTACAGGATGGGCTTTTAGAAGTAACTAAGCTTGTGCTGATCACTCCGTTCTTCATCCTCAGAGGGAATAGGAGCTTCTAAAACAGGCAGTGGCTGCTAAGGAGTTAGTGTTTTACGGAAGGTGCACTCAGCTGATGGAGGGAGCGTTGGCCCACACCAAAGACAAGAACAAAGCGCACCAGAATCAAACACATCGCCACCTGGCTGCCGAGCCCAGGACCGTGACAGGGACTTCATTCCCAGGCTCCACCTGCGGAGATAGAGCTGCCTGCCTCGCTGTCCCTCTGTTGTCAGCTGGGAGTCTGCAGGCAAGGGTCTCTATGCCAACTCTGTCCTCTGATTCTCAGGATGATCTCCACCCCTCATCCTTCCGTTGAGTGCAAAACAACGGGTTGCAACAGAAAATCATAGATTGCAGACGTCTGGAACGATTCAATATTTGCATTAGCGTAGGCTTCCGTATAGCTGTTGGACTCTTTTATACAACTAAGAGACAACAGATCTTGCACCTGGGGCATTTCTCTCATTTATCTGTTCTTTTCTATCCTCCTCCTTTGCTAGCTTTCCACAGAGTAGAGAACTCCCTGTTTTCTCAGGGAACGCTCCCAAGTTATGTCCATCTTATCCCAGACATCCCGAGTGCACCGATTTCCACTGACAGGGAACGCTGGGCATTAAGAGAAGCCCACGTGATTTTGCCACCCCCCCCCATATCTGGATGGACTAGAAAGATTCTTATAAAAGAGTTTCCTTTCTCTTCATCATTTTCTTCCACTCTTGAAGTATTTCTCCGCTCCCCTTCACAACACAACAGATTGCATGTCACCCTCCTATATTAATATTTGGTGGTGCAGGATGCTTGCCGTGATAAATAAGGACTCAGGGATGTGCCACCATCCCTCACTGAACTCTCTCACGGGAAAGAGAGCTGAGGCCCACACTGCAAACTCAGCGGCCAGGGGGCTACCCATTTCCCATCCGCTGGCCCTTTGTCTTTGATCTCCCGGGCATTGAGTCAGATTTGATGGTACCAGTGGGCTGGGAAAGGTGGGCTGATTAATGTCTGTGAAGCTCACAGTCACCACCAAACCAACTTATTAAAGACTAGGAACTCAAGTAAACTCTCGGAAGAGAAAAATTGCAGTGGAGAGATGATTAATTTTTCCCTGCAGATGATTAAAAATAGTTAATTAGGCCCAGCCATCCAGCTGTTAGCATTTCTATGCTATGTGTTTCTAAATACCAGAAGGTTAAAAAGAAAACGTCCTTATCCTCTTTCTGGAAGGTTTATATGTCCACCCTGTCATGAAATTAGTCCTCCTGTACAAACTAAAATCAGACAGCAGCCCTGTGCTTACATAGGTACCTGACTGTAGCTATGAATTTTGGCTTTGGTGGCAAAAAAAAATCACTTTATATAGATTGACCCAGAGATACTGGCTTGGAGACTTAGGGGTAGGGGTCTTTTTTCTTTTTCCTTAATTTACTCTTTCTATTGAAATTTCAGTCAAGCTCTTGGTGAGGATAATTCAGGCTTGAGTTTTCAGGGATTGTTAATTTTGTCGATAGCCAAGGGTTATCTCAAAGACAGATGCTCATGACTAACTCTCAGTTTAGGAGCTCTAGCGAGACCCATACCTCTGGAAGCTGGACCCAGTGGTGATAGCCCATCAAGCATGATACAGAAGACAGAGTTAGCATGTCTACATTTCTACCAAATCACAAGGAATGGCTTAAAGTTCATCATGAAGGGTATAGAGTAAATGTAAAGACTATCTTGCCCATATTTCTGCCACATTGTGGTGAGATATTAAGCAGGGCACAAGCACATTCTGGTTCACTCGAAGAGTTGAACCATCAATACTTGGAAAAGCCCAGGGCTACGTTCCAGCAAAAGTCACGGATGAGCATCAAATAGCCCTTTACCTATGTGGGCACTAAAGTGTGTTGACTTCCTTTCAAGTAGCATGTGTTGGATATTCAGGGGGAAATGGTAGTTACATGGAAATAATGTAGCTGAAGTTGTTTTCAGATCTTTGCCTTACAGGAAATTACTTCTGGTACCTAGAGCACTACAGGAACTTACACTTCCCATTTATTTCTTTTCCTGAGTTATAACAAGCCAAACTCCCAAATAGCAGAACCCTTCCTTGTGTCCTTCCAGCAGAGTCTAGGCCAGCACCCCAGCCATTTTATGGACAATATACTTGCACTGCTTGAGGTCTGGGGTGGCAGGACTGTGACTACTTTATCCCTCCAAGAGTTTCCCTTTAGACTGCCTCCTCCTTCCAGTTACCCCACTTCTTGGCACAGAGAGACTCAAGTCAGTGGTACCTGACTGAAACAGTTCATGAAAATAACTCCTCTTAGCTTCTGGGCTATTTCTAGAACCTAGTAATCACTCCAATGGACTGTTCTTGCTAAACGCACAGACCACATGGCACCAGCACCCCTGGCTTTTCTCTGCCACCCTGACTTTACGTGAGATCTTCTGTGAATCATGCCTTTGATCATGGAGCATAGAGCACCCCTAACTTTTTTTAGAGTGATGTCCCAGGGTTGCTAATGTCCATTTAGATCAAGAAAGAGATTCTACCTCAGATGCATTTAAACAGCAGATTGAGAGCTTGATGCACAAGTGTGTGTTCTGATTCCGGTCAGATGTTTTAATGGAGTTTAAGTCTAGGTAGGGCTAGGTTACTTTCTTTTCTACCTATGAAAACCTTTGCACAGAGAAAGGTATAACTTCAATGCAAAAGACTTGATGTCATTTTCTCTTTTTTTTTCATCTTGATTAAGGTATAAATAACAAAACCGTAAGACATTTAAAGTGTACATTTGATATATGAGTACATTGTGAAAAGGATGTTTCATCCTCTTTATAGCCAAGGTGAACAATGCAGAGGCCCCTAGCTACAGAGGGAAGTAAAAGATTAGACTGTCCCCACTTCAGGCCAGTCATGACATCTAGTATCATCAGGAAAGGTACTGTGGATTGTCCTGAGAGCTTGGAGTTGGGGAAATGGGGGTCTTTTATGGTCTAGTCAACAGAGAGGGGCCAAAGTCCCAGTATTTTCACAGGCAGGTCCCAGCAAGTTCAAGTGTAACAGCACAGATACCAGTATGATAGCCTGGGATTCGCCCAGAGACATGAAGCCCTCTAGGCTAACTCGTTGTAGTCTGACTCAGCAAAAAAGTCAGAAAGCCAAGGTCTGGCTTTCATGTCATCCAGCTCAGCTGTATTTCATGCCAACCAAGCTTTTACACCTCAAACATGGACCCCTATGTTCAGATTTGTGTAGTGGAATCCATTGGTGTCTGCCAATTGTATACTTAGGGCCTACAGGCTTCCACTAATTTGGGGATAGTCAGGTGGCCAAAGAAAGAAAGTTGTTCTATTGTACAAAGAGTATTTATTGAAGATATGTCTGAGTCCCTTGCTAAGACAGGGTGGATGTGGTGGCTCTCTTTGGGTCAGCAATCCAATCTGAGCATCATTCATATCCTTCCCCAACTCAACTGGTATGGCAACTGACTTTGCAGTAAACCAGAGGGAAGCACATATGAGGGGTGGACCGTGGTCGGGACAACAAGAGGCAGATGTGAGAGGGCTGGGAGTGCAGGCTGGTTCCCCAAACCCTCTGACAGCAGAGTGAGTGCCCCTGCCTGCTCTCTACCTTAACAGTGGCTTGTTTTTTAATTTCTTTTAGAAGTGAAAACTACAGTCCTGCCCCCTTGGAAAGGTGGGTATATTGATTTCCCAGGCAGCTCCTGCCTTGGTGAGGATGGGGTACACAGAACTCTTTGCCTTCTTGCAAGGCACCTTCTCTTCTGAGCTAACCCCAGAAAGCAGCCCAGGGGTCCTCCTCCCTGACCTTGGGTTGTTTCTGTGTCAATTTAGATTAACCTGTCTCTGAGGACATCCTGTTCTCCCTGGGTAGCTTCCACTTGCAGAAATCTAACTTCTCTGCCGGCAGCACTAATGAGCACCTGTCACTTCCCAGAATAGCTTCCTGTCTGGGGGCCTCGGCACCAGGCCTGCCTCTTTCCTTGCATAGGGACGCTCTAATGTGATGATCTTCTCAGACCTTGGCCTTGCATGCTGCCCTTTGCTTACCCCCCTCTCTCTCCCCAACTTCTCTCTCTCACAGAACTGGAAGGGAAGTGGTGGGAGGGAGGGGAAAATGGAAGGAAGGGGGAGGTTTTTGTGTGAGTCACTGAACTACGAATAAAATGTGTCTTCTTTGAGGCTTTCATTCCTGCCAGATGTTTCCGATGGATAACTGACACTCATCACGGTTCTCGGGGACCCTAACTGTCCTGATAATTAGTCTCTTTAGGCCTCCGCAGCTCTCTAATGAGATAGAGACAGTAAAGGCATCCAACGTGCAATGGAGGTGTGGCAAGATGAAGAACAGAGGCCTTGTCTGTGTGGCCCATGTCACCAGGCAGATGGGTGGAGCTGTCACTCTGACCAGCATAGGCTTGGGGAGAGCCCTGCTCCAGGATGCTGTGAGCCATATGTGGCTGGACAAAAGCTCCTCATGGTGTAGCATGCCCCCGTGGGCTGCCCAGTGTGGGATGGCCTGTGTGTTTCCTGCCTTAACCAGTGCCCCGGTGGGGCAGACCCGTGCTCCCACTCTTTTTCCACCCTTCATTCTCTGCAGACACATGAGTCATACAATGTAGCAGCTATGAGTTGCAGGACAGACACTGCATTTGGAGACAAAAATCAAGTGACCTTGAAAAAGTCACTTAAGCTCTCTGAGGTTGAGTGTCTCCATAGAAAAGTGGAGAGAATAGCCCTCACCTAGTCCACAAGAGTTCCTTAAACAGCTGGAACACCTTTCCAACTGCAAGCACCCTGCCTGAAGCCCTAATTGATATGGCTTACTTCTGTGTATATCTTCGCTCAACCACAGGAATTTGCAGTGACTTTGATTGGAAATAGTTGGAAAAGGATGGGGAGGTTGTTTGGAAGAGAACACTGAGATAAAACAAAAGGGGAGTTAGGAAAAGAGTTTGTTTTGTTGTTGTTTTCTCCAAGTAGAACCTTAAAAGAAAGAAAAACACAGAGACAAAGAAATATGGGCGTGCCGACATACATCACAATGTTCTGGTTCTTTCTTTCCTCCAACAAATGTTTGTTGAATACCTGCCCTGGGCCCAGTTAGACACAGACACTACTCTTAAGGAGCTTAGAGTCCAGAGAAGGAAATATGGAATTTAGACAAATAAACAGAATTAGAACCCAGGGTGATAGGCATTTTAATGTGGTGGGATGCATATAGTGCCATGGAAACAAACCACAGCAAGTCAAGGGGGGCTGCCTGGAGGAGGTGACTGGGGTCCAGGACAGAACCTGGAAGGAGTACGAACGAACAGAGTGAAGAGTGGTTCAGGCAGAGGGATAGTTGGTTTGAGGTTGAGAAGGGCAGAGAATATGGCTGAGAGGACACGTTCATGTGTGTACGTGTGTGTGTGTGTGTGTGTGTGTTGTGTGTAAGTGCATGTGACATGTGCTTGTGTTGCAGCTGGGAAAAACTGAAGGACATATGGCAGGAAGATTGGCTAAGGAGGCAGATAAGAAAGCAGATTATGAAGTGTGGAGTGTTCTACCAAGTCATTGGGAAGTTTCGTGAAGGTTGTAGGAATCCAATAGATTTGTAGCGTGATCCGTTTGGAATCATAGAAACAACACCCTGGAATTAGCATCAAGAATAAAACTGAGCGGTCAAGGTTCAATCTGCAAACTTTTATGGAGACTGAAAGGAGAGCGCCTTCAGAGGTCTTGGGAAGGACGTGAGCGCACCCCTGCCGCCATGTTTCTCCCACGACTGCCGTGGTTCCCTCCTCCTTCCAATTCTGTCCAGGGCAGGTGTCCTGGACGTGCCAGAGAGGAAATGGGTCTGAGTGAGGGGAGAGAGAGGTGTGGAGGGGTGAGGGCAGGCTGGATGTGGCCCCACACAGTGAGTGACAGCCCCCCAGCGTGGCTGGCCTGGGACAGGGGACAGGAGTAGCAGCAGCACTGAAGCCCCAGGAGCTTGTCCAGAGTGACAGCACGCCCAGAGGAGGCTCTGGGGCACTCAGTGGCTTTTTCCTTTCTTCTATCGGGAGAATTTTCTGACACAACATGTCAGGACCCTTCCATACAAACTCTCTGTGGCGCTTCCCAGCAGGCAGCAAAGCAACAAAGAAACTTAGAGGGACTTGACAATGAAACCAAACATAGGGGCCCAGAGAGCATACCTGCAGGGCAGCCTGGCTGTGTGAGGTGCCCTGGGCGGTTGTTTGCCAGTCTCTGTCACCTCCTCGTCTGTGCTACAGCATCCCTAGCCTGCGAACAAAGTTTCCTGAGTTTTCTTACAAGGTAGCGGACCCAGGGCCCTGCTGGGCTATATGCCTGGCTTCCTGCAGTCTCAGTTACCTTCCCTGGGGCCTGCACTAGCTGGATGGTGCTGAAAGAAGGGAATACAGGGGAGAAGCAGAAAGCGTCTAAATGTCATTCGTTCCCTTTCTCTTTTACTGCAGGCCATCTTCTTAGTCATGGCCAGGGGGCAGGGAGAGGGAGGGAGCGTGCTGGGCTGAATGGGGAGTAGATTTCAAAGCTGTGTGTGAATGTTCAGGAGAGTAAAAGGGATGAAAGAGAAAAAGAGCCACGCACCAGTAGATGCCTGTCTGGCCAGGAGCACGCGTGCCAGGCGTGCAGAACACATTCGGAGTCACTGTGTCATGCACACGGGAGAAGATGAATGCACCTACCACACCTGCCCAGTTTAACATGGGGGACCTGGCTCCCACCAAGGCCTGCTGCTCCTGGGGACTAAGAAACGAACTGTGTGTTTTAACATCAACCACAGGCCCAGACAAGGGTGTTTCTGGGAAAGACCTTGAAGTGACCCAGAGGGTTTAGGGCTTCCTCACAGGGCTGAAACAGAATCTCTCACTCTGGAAGGCATTGAAGAGTGGTTTCTTTCCTGGGATCCCAAAGAATGCTGTGTAGATAACAGAGTGATGGGCTCAAAAGAGGCACCTCCTGGCAGATGCCCTCAGTTTTGTTTTGCCTAGAAGATCCCTTCCCTGAAGGGTGGAGAGCAGACTAGGCTGCCCTGTGCTTCTCGTCATGGGAGCTCACACTGCCAAGAAGTTCTGGCCTCAAGAATACTGTGACCCAGACAACAGGGACACATGAGGTTGTGGAGGACGTGGTGCATTTCAAACTCATGCCTGTTTAGTCACTGCCCCATAATCAGAGATTTGCCCTAAAGTAGGCTGACCAGATGTACCTTTTTAAACAGGACAGAAATCAATGGTACTCTCCCGTTTCAAATGGTATGTATGGTCAGTCCACTGACACCTTAAATTTATGCCAGTGAGATTGGACTGACCATATATAATGTTTAAAAGAGGACGGACCATTATTTTCTGCCACATTTAAAACAGAACATCTGGTCAGCCTATCTGTCCTAAAGGCAGGCCTGGGCAGACTTTTTCAGGGCAAAACTACTTGTAATTTTCTCCAAGGGTCACAGTCCACTACTTATTAATTTTGCTTGCTCCAGTACATACAGCCACTTTGATTGTAAAGAGCTGATTCTCGCCGCTAGAAGCTGTACATGTGCATCTGAAGAATGTGTTTCTTTTACATTTCGCTGCCTAGCACTTAGGCCCTGGTGTAATGTGCCATCAGCTATGACACTTTTTTCTTAATTCAGGCGGTCACCCCAAAATTGCTTGGTGGTCCACCGGTTGACTGCAATCCACATCTTGCCCAGTCCTGATTAAAGGTCTAAGAAATTAAATCAGAAATTCTTCCTGGAGTTCTAGGATTTGATGGAGTAATCTCATAGGGAATCAATAAGCCTGGTCTGATGCTGATCTGCATTAGCTGGAAGTGTCTCCAGCGCTCAGCATCCACGTCTGACAAGCAGGTTCTGGCTTTGTTCTTTCATCCCCAGCGGAGACCTGGGCTCGGTGAGGACACCAGCATTAATATCTCCAGCATTAATGAAATTCAGTGCAACAGAGCATGCCAGAGCGAGTCCAGTCTGAGCAGTGGGAAGGTACCGGAGGGGTAGGAAGACCAGGAGACTTCATCGGGTCCCTAATTCATCCGGGCATCCAAACTTATGTGTGCTACGTGTGAATCACGGCAGGGCTCCATTGGTTGTGGGCAGTCTTAGCCACCAGGCTGAGGTTGCCAGAAAACATATGTTTCAGAAGGATAGGAAAGCTGCTGGGGAAATTTAAGACCGTAGTTTCCTTGCCTCTTGTATTTGGCTTCATTTCAGAGAGTGTCTGTTAGCAGGCCAGGTCCGTGTGTGCTTCGTTGGGACACGTGCCATCCATCTCTCACTCGCAGACATTCTCCATGGCAGGTCCTACATCCCAGCTTTCACATACACCTCCCCTTATTTCCATGGACACCGCAAAAGGCCACCTGTTTCTTTATTTGTTCCCACTTGCACTTTGTGTGAGTTGGTTTTGGCTCTTCTGGCCTGTGATGCTTGAGCTATGTCTGCTGTTCCCAAGGCAAGATGGGGAAGAGGCCGAGGGCTCCAGGCGGAAGCCCAGTGTCCTGCCCTGAGATGTTGATTGACAGAAGGACACTGAGCCTCAGGCAGCAGCAGCAGGGAAGCTGACTGTGGCATCCAACAGGCTTTTTTCTGGAACAACAGGTGGAATAGCTGGAGGGCTGTGTGAATGTTTAAGGCAAGCAGTGCTCAGAACTGGCTGGATAATGACGCGAGCAATGCAGGGTCTCATGTTATGGCAGTTCTGTGTAGGATATTAATTAACCTGCCACCTTCTTCTTGAACTTGACCCTGAGCAATGACCTTAACATGTTAAGACATGGTAAAGGAGTAGTGGCCACCAGCATACCTTAACCTGAGCCTTAGGTTCTCTCTATTATAGAGTGTGTGTCCATGGGATTGAAGCCGTAGTAGGAGGTGCATTTCTAATGCAGCCCTCAATACAGGGAACTGGAAAACTGAGTGCTCCTAGTTAGAGAGATTCCTCATCGGAGGCAAGGCCTAACAGCAACAGACCAGGCAATGGCCATTCCCTCTTATACCAGCTGCTCATGACAAATGTGTTCTCTCCACAGGCCCAGGCGCAGTCAGCGAAGTGAACAATGGGACATCGAGGAGGGCTGGCTGCATTTGGCTGCTACCTCTCCTGGTCTTCCTACTCCTCAAATTTTGATGTGAGGGCCACTTCCCCCGCACCAGGGAAAAGCTGCTGCCCGTGCAAAAACCAACACCCCAGGAACGGCGACTCAGACAGCAGCAAGAACAAACCCGTTTTCCAATAAGATATAATCACAGGATGTTCAGAGAAACAGAGCCCAGTGGGACACAAATTCGAGGGAGGGGAACAAAGAACACTTTGGGAAAACACGTTTAAAAAGGAAATTGCAAATCCATGTGCAGGCCTGGCAGGTATGTAGGTGCAGCTGAGTTATCGTTCTTTCCTCACGTGCAAGGAGTGCCCACCTGGCTTTGGACCCACCCGCAAGCTGCATCATGTGACCTCTTTGTTTCCATCATGGGTGAGGGCTCAGCTACTCCGCTCATTAACATGCCCCCACCAAGGAAAATTCTGGAGCCAGCTACCCCCAGTTCAGTCAATCAAGACAGACGAACACAGAGTGAGACAAGCAGCCCAGACGTGCCCCTGCGGGCCCTTTCGTACGTGGACTGTGCCACTATCGTGTGTGTCATGAAACGCAAATGAAAAACATGAATAAATAAATAAAAAGGAAATTAAACAAGACAGCCTGACAGCTACAGAAACCGCACAATCAGCAGTCACAAAAGCTATTGTTTTTGTTTTTGTTTTTTAATTTTACTACACAGATATCATGGATAATAAGGGATTCTGATTCATTATTAATTTTATTAATTATATTCTCTGATATGAGTCTAGAACTTAGTGCAAAACCAAGACAAAACTAAAAAAAAAAAAAAATTACACAGGTGAGAGGGGTGAAGAGAAGGATGTTTGTAAAGCATTAAAAATGAATAGTGCACTTCTTTACTAGGTTTACAACTGGTGGACCACACACCGGGCACTAACCACCCGGTGAGGATTTGACAAATCCACCAAAAACACATATGATGTAACCAACATTTCCACCAGCACTGAAGATTCCTCCTTGTTCTGGTGTTCAATGCAGACAATACTATGCTTCTATGTGCTGTTTAGAAATGGAAGGGTGATCTGCACTGTACCTTGAGTTTGTTGGCTCTGCTTCTTTTGATGACATATATTATACTGTGTGTGTGTGAGTGTGTACACACACACACACACTCACACACACACATATATTTTTTTGTTAGAGTTCTAGCCATTTTATTTCTCAGCAGGGTCCTTTCTCAGACATTACTGCATGCTGTATATGGCGTTAGCTGTGTGTTGATCTTCTAAAAGATGATAGAGTTTACTGGTAATTGTGTAATCAGCTCCTGCCTTTTTATTTTCTTGGGTTATTTACATGTCAGAGACATTGATAACAAGTGAAAAGAGAAAAGAAAAAGAACCACCACTAATACCAGACGCAGCATCTCTTCCAGGTGCAGTTCTCAGAGGCCCTCACAGGCACCTTGTTGCTCCGCCATGAACACACCGGCGACTGAACCAGCTAAACAGTCAGTAACCACCTGCGCTAGCCCACTCGGGGGTCTCCGATGCCTTTGTGACCACTGGAGAATTGAATCCTCTCGGTTGATTTTATTTAATTTCCCACCTTTGTGTGTGTGTGTATGAAAGAGAAGACAATGCAGTTTTTAGATAACCTTTTTCCTTCCCTGGAAGTCTGGGGACCAGAGAGGCCTCGCAGAGGGGTCCTGGATGTGATGAGGGAAAGTGGGATTGGGGACTAGGGGAGGGAGGGGTTGTCTCTGACTTGACATTAAAAAGTGTTCCATGTCCCTCTTCACTTGGTGTGGTACCTCATTCTCAATGTGGGGGAGGAGGGGCGGGGGAGCAGAGAACATGGAGGGCAACTGGCCCTTGACCCAAGTGACGGCTCTTTGAGCATCCCCTCGCAGTGAGTGGGACTCCTTCTGTGCATGCGCTCTGATGATGGACAGGGCAGTGAGAAAGCCACCTTCATTCTCCTGACTGAAGTGACAGTGGGAGGGTCTCACCCGGACTTTGTCTGCAAGGCCTTCCGGGGCTCCTGGCCGAGGCTGGCAGGACCCTGCTTGTGTCCAAACACTTCACCTGGTCACCTGGGCAAAATGTCAAGTCCAGTTAGCAACAGGCTTTTATGGGTGATTATTTCTAGGAAGCAGCATACTGCAGTTACCACAAAAAATAATAATACATAAAAATACAACCTTGAAACAGGGTGGATTGGTACTGAAAAATCCTAAATCTCATCAGCCAATGTGTTGAGGACTCTCTTCCCCCCACGCATGCTCCCCAAAGCTTGCCTCTAGCCACAAATTAAGAAGAAAGGTAGATTTTAATACAAAATAATATTCAAATAATTCTAAGCTGTTCTGATTGATTCTGGGAATTAAACAATAGCTGAACATTTACCGAGAGGCAGAAATCAGGTCAGAGCTGTCACACTCAGGAACTGCTAGCCTACTTGTGTCCTCAGGGGTCAATTCCATGGAGAAGAGATGGAAATATTTGCAAAGGACTCAGTTTCTTTTCAGTGGCTACTAGCAAAACGAAGAAAAGATTGTTGACTCCCCATCTTTTGTGCCATTCCATTCTTCCCTTCCATTCCCCAACACCAGGTACCAGACACCCCAGCTTCTTCTTGACAACATGGTCAGGAACCATCTGGCCAGGCCTCACAGATTTTGGCTGAATTGGTATCATTCCTTCCTTAAGTTCCAAAACTACTAAAGTCAAGGGTTTTTAATCTGTCTCCTTAGAATAAAAGTGGATGGGTGTGATTTACTACCTCTCTCTTGCCTGTAACTTCCACAGATTCAGACCAGGGAATTTGGGTACAATCATGATTCACTGGAAGAGAATGGGAAATACAGAGGTAGTTGGCATATTGCTAAACTTGAGCCCAGAAACACCTCTGAATAAAATACACCAAGGCATCTGCAAAGAGATGCTTCCTAGACTGTGCTGGGACAAAAGAACACGATGGCACAGGACCTCCATTGATCAAAACTTTCTCTTTCATATCTACTAAGCATGATTTGAATATTCCATCACCATCCTCCCAGGAGTAACTGGTCAGTCACCTTAGTGACGTGACAATGTCAACTTTGTAAAGTGGCATTCATGAGGGAGACTTCATTTTACTTGTCTGCCATCTTGATATCCCTTCTTGTCTTGTGGTTCTTTAGAGCATGTCCCTTGTAGAACCCACTTTGCCATAACAGATGGGTTCACCAAGTAGGAGCACTTCCTATCCTGCCTCAAGAGGGGCTTCCTCTCATCTTCTCCTTCATGTGCCACATGCGCCCCAATCTGCCGAATTTCAGTCTTTAAAGGGAGCATCTAGATGCCCGTGAGCAAGGGCCCTTGAGCAGATTTAGAGTTCAGTGTAGTAGGAAGACCTGGCTTTGCTAGAACCTAGTAGGGACAATCCCGGGCTATCTCTTCTCAAGAAACAGGGGCTTGGCAAAATTGCGTTCATTAGAGTAAGTAAAGAAAAGCATCCGGAATGCTCCTGCAGTTATGTTTATTGGTACAGATATTGATGGAAGAGCATTACTGCAGGCTGGCCCGGATTTCCAATGTACTGGAACCCCTTTAGACTTAGACATAAGTCACTATCATCCATTAAGATTAATCCACTACTACTAATGCTAGGATGTCCCTTAGGGGAACTATGATATAGGTTTGGCCGATGTTATCTGATGATAGTCTTTTGTGTAGATGGGGGTAGCGAGTAGTGAGGGATGCTCAAGCCCTAACCACTCTAACCAAACACTCCTGTAGCTTTTTCTTTCATTTTCATTCATCTTTCAACAGAGTATCTGCTCCTTTCTAGCCACACAAGTGTGTAATGGCTCTCAAGCTCCTATAGTTAAAGCTTTCTCATCAATGCTTCGACACAATGGACTCAGATGTCAAACTTGAAGCATTGTAGCATTGTGATTACTTGTCAAAGGACTGTCTTGAGGAGTAGGACTTTCAAACAGGAGCTATATTCACAGTCAATGATCCATAAATGTTCCTTTTTGTTGTTGTGGATGGTGATGATGACGGTGATGATAAATGACAGTTGCTGTTATTCAAGCTGGAGATAAGTTAGCAAATTAATTAACACTAAAATCTGGTTGAGGTTTAGCACATTTCATTGGACTGACCCCATCTTTATCTTATATCTTTGAACCATGAGATTAGAAGGGAAGATCATCACACCACTCAGTCATAGGGATGATTCTTTAATGGGTAGATTTGTTTGATAAAATATGTAAACATGGAATCAGCAAAACATCCACAGTGTTCTATTCTTACAATGGCAAAAAGCTGAGTTACTTCTCACGAAAAGAGAAAACTCTATACAAAGGATACATGTGGCAAACTACACGGTCTTTGCTTATGATGAGCCTACATGCTCTTGTGCTACTATAGGCCAAATGCATGTGCACACATCAGCCATTCAGCCTCCCCTAGATAAGCAACTGAAAGAATTGAGTTTAGTGGTATCTGAGAGAGGCACTAAATCAGGCATGTCCAACCTGTGGCCCAGGACAACTTTGAATGTGGCCCAACACAAATTCTTAAAACATTATGAGATATTTTTGTGACTTTTTTTAGCTCACCGGCTATCATTGGTGTTAGTGTATTTTATGTGTGGCCCAAGGCAATTCTTCTTTCAGTGTAGCAGAGGGAAGCCAAAAGGTTGAACACTGCTGCACTAAATAATAACTCTTTCTTGCATTTTTAAACCAAATCCTGGAACTAATTTTGTTCAGAAATTGTTCACTGGGGTTTGATTGTATAGTAGCATCTCCTTTGACACCCCATAACTGCTTCATCAGACCATTCTAAAGTATAAATTCTTACCTCTCTCTGTTTTTTATTCAAATCCTGTCTCCACGAGTGTCCAAATCTATCTGCCTCTGAGGTAAATTAATATCCCCATGATTTGGATTAACTGACATCTCTGAGTCCCTGTATCTTTATTCTCATTCCCCTGTCTCTCACAACTCCCTATCTTTCGCCTCATAGCCATATCACATGACTAGAACAACATGGCTTTCTGCAGAAAAGACTCCCTAATTCCTGAGCTCAAGTTAAGATCCCTCTTACAATTTAGGTCTGATGCATTTTTTTTTTTGCATTATCTTTTATAAAGAAGACTCAGTTTGACTTTAGCTTTCTGAATGTTGATGTGACCCCCATGCAAGCCTCCAGATAACTTACATATCTACTTCTGACATATTGTGAAAGTATACAACTTTATTTTTATATTTTAGGGATTATTAGCATTATTAAAAGTGAGTCATTTCTCCACAAGAATATCTATAAGTTTCTAGAAATATAAATTGGCTGTGGCCATAGCACTTACCTTCCAGTCACTTCCAGTGACTCTAATTTTGGAATTTTTGAGTATTGTATTTTGGATACAGAACCTAGTCCATAAAACTAGGTTATAGTCTTGATTCTTTTACTAGATAGTTGGTTTCCCTTTCCTTATCTTCTACATAAGGTGTTAAGATGGAAGATTGCTAATCTTTTGAATCTTTGAAATTCAATCATCAAACAATTTCAGATTTTACAAGATTTATGGAAGAAAAATTGGGAAAGCTACATTTTTGATAGATGACAATTGAAGATATAAATCTGGGCAAGTTCTACTAGAGTTAATACATTGTCTTTGTTTCCACAATGACTTATAAAAAGGCAATACAGTGGTTCTTCATTAACCAGAACTCAAACAACTGGCACTCTCAAGCAATTTTTATCTGGCATTTACCACTCCCCCTGGGTGCTGGTTAACTGAGAGTCTACTGTACATGCAATCATAAGTGCCATTTCCACAGGTCTTTGAGGTCATCCCTTCAGGAGAACTTGAGGGATGGACACTGCAGCATTTGGAAGGAGTGTTGTCTAATGAAATATGTAGCTTTTTCTGAAACAAGAATTGATGATAGCCCCAAGCTGCTGTTCAGTTTTGCTCTCTGTATGACACAAGTGAAATAAGAAAGAATAAACTACCCCGAGTCTTAAAATCTGGAGAAGTAAAAGATACTAGGATCAGGCAAAATTCTCACTAGGAACGTTTATACGTGTGCACATGTTTGTGTAGGTGTGTGTTGTTTACTCTCATTTTTTAATTACTTAATTCTTCAAAACAGATACCTGTCATTCCCAAGATTCATCTTTAAAGTAACAAGAGATAATAATGAGAAGAGGGGTCTCCAAATAAGGTTTTTAATTATCATACCGCTTCATTCTGGCCAGCGTTCTGCTCAAGGACCCAGAAAGGTTTGGGCAGGTCTCATTTGACATCTGTGTGTAGTGATGGTTCAATGCTAAGTTCTCCGAGTCCTCCTCACCATATCATCCTGCCTCCAGAACTGGAGTTCATTTTTAACTTCCCAGTGAGGACCAAAGGGGCAGTGGGCAAAATTCAGCCTGAGCTTGACATTACAAGATGTGTGAGCCCTGGTCCTGTCCCCCAAATATTTGTGCTCAGTCACACTCTTAATCCATTTCCCATTTGCCCCAAGAATACTCACTGGCTGTGCTTGCGGTTACAACATTGACCCTGAAATAACGTGTGAATTATAGTCTTAACGTTACCCCCAAAGTTGCCACCCAATATCTCATTTTTATTATTATTTTCACATTGCTCTAGTATATCAATAGTCTTTGGAAACAAATGACATTACTCTATTTATAGCATTCTCTTTTACGTAAGTGGTATTTCCATTTACAAAACATCCTAATTTTCAATTGCTGAAAATGTCAAATCTCAGAAAACAGCATGCCTACCTGTGAAACACATTATTAAATACAGATCATCATATGCATTTCTGTTACACTAGGATTCGAGACAATTTCTGTTCAGAATTTTTATCTTTTATTTTCACATTGAAAACCAGTCTGATTTGCTTCAGCCTCAAAGAGCATGTTTATGTAAAATTAAATGAACGTGGCAGCGAGCTGTACCCTTTTTTATCCTAAACAGGAAATGGGTTAAACTTTAGTATCTTCTGAAACTTCACTTGTAGAGTTGATTGAATGATCAGATGAAGGCAGAAAGTCATACCTCTTACTCTCTATACACTATAAAGTGGAAAAGGGCACAGGCCGTGTTAGAGACATGGGGGGAAGTGTTCAGCAGTCTGACCACACAGAAAGAAAAGAGATGCTTTCATGCAGCCAATTCCAGCCAGCGGCCTGTCATTCTTTTCATTCATGGCTGTAATCCTTCTCACTCATGTTTGACTCCTTGGAAAGGAAGACAGACAGGGACTAAGATGGACAGCAACAGAGGCTGCCTATTAAATACAAAAATATGGTCTTTATGTGTCTACCTCAGCATTTAATAAGCAAGAGAAGTGAGAATGCAATGATAAAATAGAGCCAAAATCCAAACAAATAAAACGTATACTTGAGTCTGGATGTGTGAGGGGGCCTGTGCCTGCGTATACCAAAAGTACTCTGTGATACTGGCAGTGAGTTCTTACAGCACAGAGATGAGACCCTGCCTCCTGACTCACCGGTCTTGGCAAATGCAATCAGATGTTGCATGTTGAATTTAGTGTGTGCTATTGTACAAGGAAGGAACCCCAACAAACCAGAACTATCTTATGGAGGGGGGGCCCCTTGTGGTATAGGCTTCCCCCACTAGATGAGTGTTCCAGGAACCCATCTACATCAGCGTACCCACTGGCATTGTTGTGAAAGGCCGTGTTTGGTTTCATTGAATATTTTGGAAGATGCTTTCAATGTGTTTGCCCATTTCATGATGGGTAATTTACACAAACATTGCATCTGCCCACAGAGGGTTCAGCAGTTTTTGACCCAAAACAGCATGACCCCCATGCCCCATTCTCTCTATTCACCCAATCTCACCCCGAGTGACTTTTTCTTTTTTGTTTCCCTGGATGAAAAATGTCCTCAAAGGGAAACATTTTGCTGATGTGAAAGAGGTGGAACGGAAAACAGTAGAAGCACTAAAAGTTATAAAAATTGACAAGCTCAAAAATTGTTTTGAGCAGTGGAAAAAGTATCGTGATAGGTGTATTGTATCCAACAGAGAGTACTTTGCAGGTGACTGAAGTTTAAATATGTAAGAATAAATACACAATTTTTTATAAATTCCAGGTTTTTTTGGGTCTCTCATCATAGGTCAAGTTCCCTTCACGCTCTTAAGGAATGTGTATAGGCAGACAGAATATGAAACAGGTAGCCAAAACCTACATTCTGCCCTAGACACAGCCTCAGCTCTGCTGTGGGACCTTCCAGGGCCTCCATTTCCCAATTGGTGCAATACACTCACTTGTATGTTGGGCAAGTTGGTCTCTGAAGTCCTCTGGACCCCTTCTGCATTCTTCCATAGTCATATCTATTTTCTGAAACAAGAAAAATCCACATTTAAAGCCAGGGAAAAGCCTTTGGACAGGCATTGGTTTTGTAGAGGAAAGTAAGAGGTATGTCTATCCACACTCGATTAGAAAGACACCTGCCTTTCGGGGGGCATGACACAAAAATGGAAGACTGCCATTCTCGAGCCTTTAGATTGTAGGCTACTCTCTGAGAATTGAAGGAAACATATAGACACACTCTCAAAGAAGACATTCAAACAAGCAGCAATGCATGGAATATTCTAGATAGTTTCAGATACTCAATGGGTCATTTCAAACACACGAGCATGCTCCAAAAATCCCTAATGTGATGATTTACCCTGGATTTTTCTTATAGGCTGCTTGGATTTCTCAAATAAGCTTGATAAGAATTGTGTCTTACATGCTTTGATTTTTAACTAAATAAACAAAAAACGGAGTACCCTCTGGAATCACCCAGAGAGTCCCTTATGGATTGGAGCTCATCATTTAGAAATCAAACTCGTAATGATCTAATTGCATAAGCTCTTTGCACCTGAACTCTTTTTGCTAACTGACTCTTCCCAGGATATGTTCCTTACTCTAACAATTATACTAGTTTAGGTGAAATCAAACCCACTTGTGCATTTATTATATTTGTAATAGCTAGTAATTATGATTTTGTCAGCCAAATAGCTTGTAGACCACACTGAGACAAATGAGCTGTTGGGTTTTTTATTTGTTTGTTTGTTTTGGTTTGGTTTTGGTTTCTCTTGTTATTTGTTTTTGTTTTTGTCTTTTTTATTTTTCAATATTTGTTAAGCCTAAGGTGGCCAGGGCAGACTATAAGATAGATCATCCTTCTCACTAGCATTTTCTTCCTCGTGTACTGTGTACAACGAAGGGTGGAACTTTTCTTTTTTCATCTACTAAGCATTTGATTGAGCTAACACCAACACAGCACATGTATAAAAGGGTCAGACAAACCATTTGCCCAGCCCTAGTCCTGAACAAGGAAGTCAATATTCCACAGTGGAATTCACTAGGCAGAAGGAATCGCCCTCTATCCCAGCAGCACAAGGGTAGTAAATTTGTTACAACATGTTTGCTGCCACTTTTCTCACATACCTCAGCACTGCTGATTTGCAAATACTTCGAACATCCTGACCTCCTGATAATTTTTGCATGAATGCATGTCTTTTTCCCCGGCTACATACAGAACCATTCTTTTAAACATTGATACACTAGGGACATCTATATTAATGTCTCATCATTCTTTGTCTTCAAAAATATAAAATAATAATCAGTCAGGTAGAATCTATGGCATAGGATGATCTGAGCCCCAAAACACAGTTGGAATTTGTGAGAAGCATAGATTATTTTTAACAAACACAGCAGTTGGTTAAGGTACATCCCTTAGATATCAATGGGAAAGTCTTTCTGACTAAATAACCCAGTAACTAGCTCATCCAAGTCTTCTTTAGTCACATTTTTATTCTATGCATTTCCTTCTATCTCCTTTTCTCTTCCCCATTCCTTTCCTCCAGTACAGCCTACCTTTGCATTGATAACCTAGGGAAACAAGATACCATGAAGAACCAGTGTGAAAAAAACAATCAGTTTCACAAGGTTGTTTTAATGCCCCTTTGATTACACTAGACATATAGAAAGTAACATTATGACTGAGAAGAAAGAAATTTGATCTGATTGGGCTATACCTCAGAATATGCATTATTAATACCTAGATATTTAGTGCCCTAAATATCTACACATCAGCCCAGATCATTTTCAAGGTTTTAGTTGACATCTGAGGTAGTTCTATTCTCCAAGTTGTATCCATAGCTGCAAGCCACTTCGTTAATGTTAGTCAGGATAGTAGATTGAACTTCGGCACATTTTTCAAGTATAGCCTTCTGGTGAATAACCCAGATTAGCCTCATGAACAGAACGATTACAAAAGAAGTCCCAGGTTCCAATACTTCAAAAGTTCCTTGAGGAGTGATGTCTGCAACATGACTAATCAGTTGTCTTTGCCATAACTCCCTTCAACGACGTTTGACATCTATCCGTAGTGGGAGCTGTGGGATCCAGCAATGGATGTCCAG
Organism: Lyroderma lyra; assembly: GCA_004026885.1. NCBI lineage: Eukaryota > Metazoa > Chordata > Mammalia > Chiroptera > Megadermatidae > Lyroderma > Lyroderma lyra. The sequence goes on from PVJL010005163.1 coordinate 68,518, forward strand.
GGACCAGGAGGAGTCTTGCCCACATGGGCATTGGGTAATAGGCTTACAGACCTTGGTCCTGGCTGTGAATGGTGAACTGTCTCCAGACCTTCTCAGCCATGGTTCAGAATCCCTGGAGACCACTTAGATACTTAACTAAAAACTTGAAAATCTTTGCAGAAGCCCAGGCTTCTAGCAGACAAGTGCCAGCAGAACATTTGAGCTAAAAATTCAAGTTGGTTGCTTTGGAGAGGGAAAGAGATACAGTTTGACTTTACCCATATGACCCATCCCCAAAGGCAGCATAGCTGGGTGGCAAGTGAAGCCTCAGCCCATGATTTCTCCTGCAGGGGAAAGTAAGAGTGTATGTGTGAGCACTCAGCTTCTCCAAGTGTGTGAGACATTGCCAAAGAGGTCCATTTCTCTCTCTTTCCGTCGAGAATATTAATTATGAGCTACCTGACTGGGTAGGGTGGGGTGGTGGAAGAAGCTAGGAGAGTGACAGATAGGACTCCAAGGGCACAAAAAGGAATATGAATCCTACTAACTGGTTGCAAGATTTATCAAGAAGCCTTCCCATGAGCTGGTGGTAATACCTCAACCATGTTTCTCCACAACTGGTCCATGGTCATTCCCAGCACTTTGCTTGCCTCATCCATAATCAACCATCCTGTGACCAGCTGTCAACATTGGCAAGACTGAGCTTTGGTAGGTCTCTAGTGAGAAGGCACAGAAAACCAGCCCAAATCTGAGGCCCAGGGAGAAACCACAAATTTGAGCTTTAGCATTACTCTTCAGAAAGCAAAAAGAAGGTGTCAGCACATGGCCTGATACATTACAGGATCAAGAGAAGGCATACAGGTTTAGGAATTCTGCCACAGAAGAGAGCAAGGAGCATGGAGCAGGTATATCCATAGAAGGTCTGAGAAAGCTTCAAAATCCCTAGAAGAGCTGATGGAAGATATTTATCTCTCAAAGAAAGTTAGTAAAGACTGAAGGGGTGACTACCAAAGCAAATGTAAAGAGAGCAATGCAAGATGTCAAGGAGTATTTAAAAAACAACAACAACTAAAAAAACATGACACGACCTAATGATTACAATAATGTTCCAGTGACCTACCTCAAAGAGGTCTGTGATTCTCCTGATAAAGAATTCAAAATATCTATTTTAGGAAATTTCAATGAACTATAAGAAAATGTAAAAATACAAGTCAACAAAAGCAGAAAAACAATGCATGAACAACATGAAAAGCTTGACAAAGAGCAAAAATCATAAAAAAGAAACAAGTTAAATCCTAAAGAATACAATGAATGAAATAAAAAATTCAATAGATGCCATCAGCATCAAAATGAACCAAGCAGAAGGGTCTATGAATTAGAAGACAGGGCCTTTGAAATTATCCAGAGAGGAATACAGGAAAGGAGAAAGCATAAAAGTAAAGTCTATATTATCTATGGGATACCAAAAAACAAACAAATAAACAAACAAACAAAAGGCAATCTACAAATTACTGGTGTCCCAGAATGAGAAGAGAAGAGAAGAGAAAATGGTGCAGAATTTCCCAAATCTGAGAAATGAAAAAAATATCTTGGAACAAATGAGAATGGAAACACAACATACCAAAACTTATGGGATGCAGCAAAGGCAGTTCTAAAAAGGAACTTTATAGTGATAAATGCCTACATTAAAAAAGGAAAGATCTCAAGAAAACAACTTAACTTTATACTTCAAGATACTAGAAAAGAAGAAAAAATCTAAGCTGAAAGTTAGCATAATAAAGGAAATAATAAAGATCAGAGCAGAAATAAATGACAGAGTCCAGAAAAACAATAGAAAATATCAACAATATTGAGTTTTTTTGGAAAGGTAAACAAAATTATTCACTTTTAGTTAAACTAAGGAAATGAGAGAGAAACCTCAAATAAATAAAATTAAAAAATGGAAAAAAGACTGAATTCACAACCATTCTCAAAAAATATTAGCAAACCAAATTCAACAGCCCGTTAAAAAGCTGTTACACCATGATCCAGTGGTATTCATTCCTGGGATGCAAGGATGGTTCAATATATACAAATCAATAAATATAATATAGTGCATAGTAAAATCTAAGATGAAAATCATATGATCATCTCAATAGATGCAAAAGAAATAAAATGTAGTGTTTGTTTATAATAAAAACTCTCAACAAATTAGATATATTGACTATACCTCATCATAATAAAAGCCATATATAAGAAGCCTATAGCTAACATTATATTCGGTGGTCAAAGTTTACAAGCTTTTCCTCTAAATTCAGAAACCAGGCAAGGGTGCACACTCTCACTACCTTATTTAACATAGTTCTGGAAGTCTTAGCCAGAGCAATCAAGCAAAAAAATAAAAGAAAAGAAAAGAATAAAAGAAAATGCATCCAGATAGGAAAGGAAGAAGTAAAATTCTTTTTGTTTAAAGATACCATCTAATATGTAGAAAATCCTAACGTATCCGTCAAAAACTTAGACCAAATCAGCATATGCAATAATTTGGAAAATAAAAAGTCAGCATAGAGATCAATTGTGTTTCTTTACACTAACAACAAAATATTTTAAAAAGTAATCAAAGAAACAATATCATTCACAATCGCCTAAAAAGCAATAAAATATTTAAAAATAAATTGAACAAAGGAGGTAAAAAGTGTGTACACTGAAAACTGTAAGACTTTGATGAAATGTATTTAAAAAGATGCAAATAAACGGAAAGATAGTTCGAGTTCATGGTTTGGAAGCATTAATGTCGTTTAAATGTCCATATTACCTAAATTCATCTATAGATTCAATTAAATCCCTTTCAAAATTCTAAAGGCATTTTTCACAGATATACAAAAAGCATTCCTAAAATGTGTACAGAGAAGCAACAAAATGGTGGCATGAGAGGGACCCCTGAAAAACTCCTCTGGAGATGATAGTGAATAAAGCATCTTTAATTCAACTAAGCAATGCACCAACACAGCTACGAAACACGATCGTCGCATCAAAGGAACTGGAGGTGGGCAGTGGATCAAACAGAGGAGCAAAAAGGGGAAGTGCAGAGACCCAGACTACTTTGGGTCTTTGCCTGGGACTCTACTGCTGCAGGAGGAAGGAAGAAAAAGGTGGCAGGTGAACCTTCAGATCTCACTCAGTCTGTGGGACAGAGGAAAGGAGGTCCAGAGGTGGGGACTGTGCAATACCACAAGCAGACCTCACTTTGGCCTCCAGGAAGCTCAGACTAGGTCCCCAAGATGCAGTGTCCCAACTTCACACTGATTCCAAGAGGAGGGGGAGCACCAGAGGCATTGAGGGACTGCAGTGTGACCTCGCTCCGGCTGAGAAGAAGAAAGGCAAAGCAGGCTGCATGCACGTTCTCGCCTCACAATAGGCATGGTCTGAGAGACCAGCATACACACTGACCTCAAGGCTCAGGGTAGAGTCCTTGGGGCAAACCAAGAACAGAAAGGCATAAGCCCATACTACCTGTGTCTCCTGCAGCCCCAGGAAGGAGAGAAAATCACAGACCCTGGATGCCTCCCCCCTCAAGATGTATGCCTGCCCAGTATCAGCTGGGAAGACCAAAGAAACTGGAGCAGGGAGTGTTGGGTTAAGGAGCCAAATATCTATAAACACAGAGCCTGCCAGAATGAGAAACCAGAGAACGAGAGCTGAAAATAAATTTGAACAACAGAAAATCACAGTAAAAGAGATGGGGACAAACCCATCAGAAACAGAGCTCAAAACAACGATTATAAAAATGTTCAGGGAACTTAATGACAATTTCAACAGAGAGATAGCAAGCATAAAGAAAGACATAAAAACGATTCTAAAGGACCAGGCAGAGATAAAGATTACATTAACATTTCAGAAGAATGGAATAAAAGGAGTCACCAGACTAGATGAAGCACAAGTGCAAAGCAGTGATTTGCAAGAAAAGCCAGCAGAAAACACCCAATCAGAACAATTAAAACAAATTAAAAAGAAGAATCCAGAAAAACAAGAATGGTTTGAGATTTCTCTGGGACAATATTAAGCATAAAAACATTCACATCATAGGATTACCAGAAGGAGAAGGGAAAAAAAGCAAGGGATTGAGAACTTTTTTGAAGAAATAATGACAGAAAACTTTCCTAACTTGGCAAAGGAAATAGACATACAAACCAGGAAACACGGAGAATCCCTAACAAGATGAACCCAAAGAGGAACATACTGAGATATACCATAATTAAAAAGGCAAAAGTTAAAAAAAAATTCTAAAAGCAGCAAGAGAAATACCAGTAGTAACTTCTAAGGGCACACCCATTCGACTCTCAGCTGATTTCTCATCAGAAACTTTGCAGGCCAGAAGGGAATGGCAGAAAATATTCAACATGATGAAAACCAAAGATGTACAACTAAGATTAATGTATCCAGCAAGGCTAAATTCAAAATTGAAGGATAGATGAAAAGCTTCTTAGAAAAGACAAAGCTAAAAGAGTTCATTGTCACCAGACCAGTATACTACAAGGAATATTACAGGGACTTCTTTAAGATGGGAGGAGGGATGGGAGAGTGGGGAAAATAAGGGAAAGGAATTGAGAAGTTTATTTTGGTTGTTATAAGTCAATAATCATGGGGATATAGAGTATAACATGGGAATATAGTCAATAAGGTTGCAGTAAATTTGCATGGCATCAGATGTGTCCTAGGTTTGTTGGGGTGAGGAGAGGAGAGTTGGAGGGGTGAGTGGAAAAGGGGAGGAGATTGAGAGGTGCAATTTGTAGTCACAGAATAGTAACAGGGATGTGGAGTGCAGCATGGGACATATAGTCAATAACATTGTGGTAACTATGCGTAGTGTCAGAGGGAAACCAGATGTATCAGAATGAGGATTTAGTAAGTCATATAAATGACTTGTCACTGTGCTGTACACCTGAAACCAATACTGTTGTATGTCAAATGTAATTGAAAAATAAAAAGTCTCAAAAACTTGTATGGGAACACAAAAGACCCAAAATAGTCAAAACAATCCTAAGAAAGAACACAGCTAGAAAGCACCACACTTTCTGATTTCAAACTATGTTACAAAGCATAGTAATAAAAACAGCATGCCATTGGTATAAAAGTAGACACAGACCATGAAATTGAGAGCCCACAAATCAACCTTCACATTTACAATGAACTAGTATTTGACAAAGAAGCCAAGGATACTCAGTGGGGAAGGATAGTCTCTTCAATAAATGATGGTGGGGAAATGGGATACGCACATGCTAAAGAATAAAATTGGAGCCATGTCTTACAACATTCAAAAAAAAATCTGAAATTGGATTAAGGACTTGAATGTAAGACCTGAAACCTTAGAACTCCTAGCAGAAAACATATGAAAAAATCTCTTTCACCTTGGTCTTGGCAAACCTTTTTTGGAGATGACACCAAGAGCACAAGCAACAAAAGCTGAAACAAACAAATGAGTCTACATACAAAAGCTAAAAACCTGCACAGCAAAAGAAACAATCAACAAAATGAAAAGACAACATACAAAATGGGAGAAAATATTTGCAAACCATACATTTGATAAGGAATTAATGATTTAAAAAATGGGCCAAGGAAGAGAATAGACATTTTTCCAAAGAAAATGTACAAATAGCCAGCAAGTACATGAAAATATGCTCAACATCACTAATCAGCAGGGAAATAAGAATCAAAACCACAAGGACATATCACCTCACACATGTGAGAATGGCTATGATAAAAAGATAAGAGAGAACAAGTGTCAGCAAAGATGTGGGGAAAAGAGGACTCTTGGACACTTTGGGGGAAATGTAAATCGGCACAGCCACTATGGTAAACAGTATGGAGTTTCCACACACACAAAAGTTAAAAGTAGAACTACCATATGATCTATCAATTCCATTTCTGGGCATGTATCCAAAGAAAGGAAATCAGAATCTCGAAGAGATCCCTATACTCTCATGTTCATTGCACCCTTATTCGCAATAGCCAAGACCTTAAAACCTCTAAGTGGCTATCTTTGGATAAATGTAGAGAGAAAATATGGTATATAATGAAATACTATTCAGCCATGAGAAAGAAGGAAATCCTTTCATTTGTGACATCGTGAATGAGACTTGAGGGCATTATGCTAAATGAAGTAAGTGTGACAGAGAAAGACAAATACTGTACAATATCATTTATATGTGGAATGTAACAAAGCTGAGCTTACTACACAAACAGTAGTTTCTACGGGCTGAACAAATTCTGGGGATCTAATGGACAGCATGGTGACTACAGTTAATAATATTGTCTCATATCCTTGAAAGTTCTGGAGGAATGTAGCTTAAATGTTTTACCATTAAAAAAATGGTAATTACGTGAAGTGATGAAGGTGTTAACTAAACTTACTTTGATAATATAGAAGTGTATCACATCATCATATTGTACACCTAAAATTTACACAATATTATGTGTCAATTGTATTTCAGTGGAGCTGTGGTGTGTTGCCTTAAGGGAAGGAGTAGGTCATTTCCTCTCCATATTTTTAGTAGATAGTGATTTCTCCCAAAAGAGATACTCAATGCAGGTTCACCAAAATTTCCCTTTTCAACCTAACATCATATGAGCACTTGAAAATATCCTTTCGGAACATTAGGGATCCACAAATAATTGAAAAGGGAGTTCAATAGATTTTTTGTTGTTGCTGACATTTAAGTTTATGTAAGGGTTTTCTTCAGTCTAATTATTTTCATTCTATTTCTGAATCATATGGTCTTCTTTCTGGTGCATTTGTTAGTAAGGGTAAACAAGTACCATTCTAGAAATTAATGAACACCCACCAATCAGGAGAAAAAGTAAATATACTTGTAACTGGATAAAAAAACCCACATGCATTCATTTATTTCCCATTATTTATTGAAGGCCTAATATATTGCAGACACTGTGATTGATGCTGGAGATAAAATAGTGAGTAAAACAGAAATGATTCCTGCTCCTAAGATACTTCCAGTTTGGGGAGGGAGTACTAAAACAGTTCTCTCTCTCTCTCTCTCTCTCTCTCTCTCTCACACACACACACACACACACACACACACAAAATACACACACTATAAATATATAAATGTGCTCAGCTCAGAACGATATGAACACTGAAACATGAGGAGCTATTGGGAGTCTAGGAAGTTTTCCTGATAGAGTGAGATCAGAATTCATCCAATAAGGATAAGAAGCTTGGAGAAGGGAGCGAATAAGGACATATGATCTGTAGGTATAAAGGCCTTAAAACCAGAGGGAAGACCACCATTACAGTGAAAATCTTCATCTATAACTTTATTCTTTATATATATGATTTCAACTGATGACTAGTTTTTTCAGGTACAGGAAGTCTTCATAGATACAATTGAATGCAAACCAGTGTAGCTACTAATCTATCTTATGCATACATTTACACACTGTATTCTCCAAACTGAATGCAACTTATCTGAATCTCTGATGAGATATCTATTAAATTAGAATCCCCAGAGAGAGAGCCATGGAATGTATATTCTAAACAAATCCCCAGGTGGTCTCTCAAAATGAATAAATCCAAAATAGAACATATGGTTCTTCTAATTCTTTATAGCTCCATAAATGGCACCATCAAAATTGATGCAAACCAAAAACCTTGGATTTATCCTTGACTTCCTCTCCTTCATCATGCACATGTAATCAGGAAATTGTATTGTTTCCATTGTAGAGTTCTCAGATTTTGCTGTCACCTTCCTCCAAGCCCCCATGATTGCTCCAACTACTCTGTACTGGTGCCCTAACTATTCCACAAGAGCCCCTAACTGGCCTCCCTGTTTCCTCCATTCTCCACACAGCTGCTGGAGTGATATTAAGAAACAAACAAGCAAACACTCAAAACCTATCATGCCACAACCCATTTGTAGCTTTTGACTCATTTTAATTCAATGAATCTCTCCCTTGGGGTAGGGGCTTCTCTGGCTCTAATGTACAGATTCCCACATTCAGACAGAGAAAACACCCAAGGTAACTAGAGGGGAAGCCAGGATGTTAACCAGAGGGTCTGACTCTGGAACCTGCAAGCTCAAGTTCTGAGCTATGTACTCCCTTCTGTAAATACAATTTTTATTCAATTCTAAGATGCACATTTTTTCACTTAAAAATCTTTGAAGTTGAAGATGTGTCTTGCAATCAATGGCATGTCATAGTTTAATTGGTATCAATTTTTCCTCGTGGTACATGAAATAATGGCATGCCTTACAACTAATGGCTCTTAGAGTTGGTGAAATATAGTATTTGTTGAATGAATGGATGGGAGCAGGAGGTCAGCGGAGCTGCCCTGAGTATCTCTGCTTTGGTCTTTGCATCCAGGGAAAAACACGTACACGACACAATGAATACTTTGGAGAAAGTCCATAGAGAACTATATGACTATTCTTATTACCATCAGTTATTTATGGCTACAATTAATTATATTTTCACTGTTTAACCAAAAGAACCAAAGAGAAAGTTACATTAGAGTAACTCACTCTTAGTTTAACATTTCTTGATGACCCTTAAATATTTGCACACTCAATTCTTCAAAACTGCTATTTTAAGATTTGTTTTAGGCATTAAACTCACCCCATTTTTACATCATTCTAGGTGGTTTGAACAAATAGTCCTAATTTTAGTCATTAATATTATCCTTTTCTGTGAGTCACACACTTCTAAACACAGCCCAATGTTTTCTTGTTTTAGAAGAAATCAAAGCCCCCACCAGGTAAGAGATGGCACTTGCCTTTCTATTTGTTTGCAGGTATTTTATTTATTACATTCTGTGGACGATTTTGATTGGATACTTGGGGATTTGTAACATCATGTCAGTAGGTGAGGAATATCTACCCATGCAATCATACACCACTAACAGTGTTAAAAGTGAAAATTTACACTCATCTTTGTAGTTTAAAAAGGACCTTTACATATTGTATCTCATTTAGCCCCCTTTAAATCTCTCCATAGCTATGTGAAGAGACATGGCTTTTCAGACCCTGCATCTTTTAAATTCTCCCTCCTAAATACTCTCTGTGCTCTGAGATGACTACTTTAGGTAGGTCCAAAGTCATGAATTTGCCAAGGAGTCACTGGGTCAAGAGTCTCAGCAAATTCTGGAAGTGCTTTTCTGGGTGATAATGAGCCTACCTCTGTGGACCAGCGCTTACGTGTACTAACATGGGTTCCATGGCACCTGACATAAAAAGACGAGTTAGAGAAAAGGAATAAAGCAGGGCCTGGGCCAATGGAACCCTTGAGCCCATAGTATGTCATTGTGAGCAGCTCTGTCCCTTTATCTTTACATCCTGACATCTCACATGTTGTATGTGTGCTATGACACATATAAGGTTGAGAAACACGTAGGACTTTGTAGCATATTAAGCCTTTGATCTGGGCCCTAGCTGTGTAGGCATGCTTCTGTCCAAGCTTAAGGGGTGCCGTTACCTGTATTCTATGTGAGGAGGGGGCTATAGACCTGGGGCATGTACAGCCCACCTGGCTTTATGCTGTGGTCCTCACCTCTCTGCAACATAGGTGCTAAGACTTGCACACCACCTGAGTTGGGACATTTCCTCTTTCCCAGAGTTTTCATTCAGGGACTTTGAAAAGCTCTGGGGCTTTGAAGAATTTCTAGGAATAATCTGATGATCTTTGGGGAACTAAAACTCAGAGTAACAATATATTGTACAATCCTTGTCATCTGCTTCTCCTCTCCCAGGGACTCAAAGCACTTTCGCAGACTTCTTCTGCTAAGATTAATTCCTAGTGGAGATTTTCTGGTGGGTTGGACAGTGCTAGGACAAGGTGCATGGCTGAACACGCCTCTGTGGTCACCCCTGGGCTCTTGCACTTCCAGGAAGACAGGTGGCCAAAACCCATGATACAATGTGGGCACTGGCCCTTTTATGTAAAATCAGATTAGCAGCCATTAAACATCTCTAATGCCAGAGGCTTCAAAACCCTCCAGGAGCTCACAACCTCTGGGAGTTTTTACCTTCCATTGCGTTTAAATCCAAGAGGCTTTCACCTTGCTGGCAACTCCAGAGTTACGGCTGAGGCTCAGGGAGAAGCTGTTGTTGAAAAGCTGAGGCTGTTGATAAGCAAAGGAAGTCTCAGGAAGGCAACTGACAGAGTAAGAGCAACACCTGGTTAAACTGAAGCTGGCATGAGCGCTCCTCCCGGCTTTAAGCTGCTTTCGTAAGGGTTAGAGTTCTGTCCGCCTAATAGTGAAAAGGTGATAAGCATGGACCACCCCAGTTCCTTCAGACGAGCATTTCCCAAGCTGTGGGGAGGGGGACACACTGAGAAATACTGTGAACCACAAACCACAAGGGTGAGAAAACTGTGTTTGGGTCCTCAGCACGTCGTCAGTGCTCGGGGACCATGGGACCTCCGTCAGGCAGCGGTGGTGGAGGCAATTCTGCTACCTTAACAGCCCCCTCCACCCTCACCCAATGAAAATAGCTGTGGGGAGAAATGGCTTCATCCTGCTCAGAGGACTTTCAGACCCTGGGGTAAGAGGGCAGGAGAGCTGTTGACTTCGAGTGTTGTGATGGTTTTGAGGAAGAGGAGCCCAGAAGAGTCCATCAGCAGCCTGTTAGCCTTTGGGAGCGACCCCCACCGTGGAGATGGGATTGTGCTGGGTGTGTTGGGATACTCAGGCGCCTCAAGGTAGTCTCCTCACTACAGCACTGATACACTGCAGAGATTTATTTTAAAAGATAGCAGAGTGTGAGGACATGCCAATGGCGTTTTACAGAGTCTCAGGACAGCAAGTGCTCAAAGGAGACATGGTGGAAGGAGGGCTGGAAGGGCCAAGGTAAGACGTGGAATAGCACCCTGGGGCTGGGATGGCTCTTCTGGGGGTCCGAGCTGTTGTAGTGCTCTTTTTTACAAGACTTGTGACCTTACGAGCTAGAGGACTCCAGCCCTGCAGGAGCTGGCCTGGGGAACTCCCGCTCTGCAGACCTTAAATGCTTTGTGTTGAATATCTTCTTGGTGCCACTTTCCTCTCCACCTTGCTCTGTACACAGGAGGCTGGCCTTCACTGCCAACCTCAATTAAGTCCCCCTTGCTGCCTAGCAACAGGCTGGATCAAGAGATTAGAAGAGAGAGGAGAGAGAGTCTGGGTGGTTCATTCCTGGGGTTCCTCCTTGCTGGCCAGAGGTTGGCAGTGGACATGTCTCTCCATAAAGCCTTCAGCTCTCATGAGTTGGCTCTGTCCATGGCTAGAGAGATAACCAAATTCTCATAACCACTCCATGACTTGACCTTTCAGGTTGAGGTATAGCAGCAGCTTCCCACATTTGCTAGACCTGGGCTGTCTCACCATCCCCTGTGGTTTTCCTTATCGCAGAATACATTATTGTTCGTGAGCTCTCCGTTAATCTCCCATCAACCACCCTTTAGGATGTGCTACCCGCCTCCTGCAAAATTCTGGAATGATCCATACATAGCTGTATTATGGAGAGGTCCAGGATGCTCTAAGGCATGGCGGCTGGTGTCCCAAAAGAACAGGGACATTCACGGGACTTGTAGCAGTGGGTATGTATCAACCAGTATAGAAGCATTTCCAATTTTTAGTAGCTGCTATAATCATATAAGTAGGTGCTGTCTGCCTGTGAGCCCTGTCCTGAGAATTAACTGCTTTTGTCTCATTTCTCAAATAAAGAAACTGAGACTCAAGAAGGTCACATGAAATGGCCCATTATAATTTTCCTGTCGGCAAAGGTTTAGGGCTACAGCTTACGAACCCTTTTAGGACGGCGAATGCCACATTCTATATATAAAAGCATGACATATAAAAGAAACAGATAAGAAATTCTTTCAAAAGGGTCAGAACCTTGACTGCATTTATGTTTTTTACCTGTGATATTTTTTTTTCATCGACTTACTGAATTTAGTTTCTTTGCTCCCTGGGAAGAGCCTGTATCATAGCAAAGACCTTACCTAATTCTTTGTTTTGGTACAATGTCTAACATGTTTGGGGCATTTAATGAATGTCTATTAATAGCACCTATCCATGGGGGGCTCTGGGCTCAACACGATCACTTGCTGTTTCATACACAGACCTATAAGACAAACAAGGTATTGACTTTTTTCCATATGAAGTCACAGATCAGTCCTTGAGAGGGCTTTCGGAGGTCCTGTGGCTCAAGTCCTTGTCTCCACTAAGGACTGGGATGGGACTGTGATGATCAGAGCAGTGCCTCCCATGGACACCTCTGCACAGGTCCCTCGAAGCCCCCACCCCCCACCCCAGCTCTAACAGCCCCATAGCACGAAGGCACCTCCTCCTGTCTGATCTAAATCCACCCTGCAGGACTCTGCCTGAAACAATGTGCATGTAGTGAGGGAAGAAAAACCAGCCCCAGGCTGGATGAAAACATGAAGGCCAATCAAGTGGAGAATTACGGTAAAGGCCCATGTGGCTGTGGGTTCATTCCCTCATCATCAAAAGCAGAAGACTATGTTAAGATATTTTGGGGGCAGTCCTGCATTCACCCACCAAAGGGACAGATGTCTAGCATCCCCTGCTTCAGGCCCTGTATTAAGTGCTAAGAATGTAGAGATGAATGTGGATATAAGACCAGGATATGGAAACAAATCCTGTCCATTCCTCTGAAAAAAGATGACAGTTAGAAAACAGTCTTCTGGTTTGTTATTTATTCCTTCCCATATTCAGAGAAGATCAACTGGGTGCTATCAGGGTAGGATATGAGCAAGATAGTATCCAGCAGGGAGCTAGAGTTAACCTATAACTGTTTCCGATTAGTAAGTACTAGAATACCAATGACATTGAGTTGGTTAGAATTAAATAAACGTGTGTGTGTGTGTGTGTGTGTGTGTGTGTGTGTGTGTAAAGCACTTTGAACAGTGCGTAGCCTGTAATAAACACTATATGAGTGTCATGAAGGAAAAGTACAGTGTGAACTGAGATAGAAACTAGTGACCTAATCTACTCTTGGGTATCAGAAAAGGCCTCTTGGAGGAAACAACATTTAAGTGGACATCTAAAGCATGAATCTGGGCTAATCAGGCAAAGGTGGAGTGAAGGCTGGAAAGAGCTTCCAGGCACAGCAATCACATTGTGCAGACACTGTGGAGCAAAGAAGTTGGCATTGGAAGGGTAGGCTGGAGCATGGATAAAGAAGAGAAGGGTCCTCCACGTATGGATTGTACGGAACCCTGTGGCTGGGGAGGAGGTGGGCTGAACACCAGCCTAGACAGTGCGAGTCCAGCCAGCCTCCCTCGAGTGGACCTGCCTTCCCTACTGCATACCCAGCATCCTACAGTGCTCCCTACTGCTGACCCAGCATTCTGTGCACCCAGTGTCCAGCCGTGTTCCCTATGGTATACCTAGTGTCCTGCGGCGGTACCTACTGCTCACTCAGCATCACATAGTTCTCCCTACTTGGCACCTGGCAGCCTGCAACACTCTCTACTATGCACTCATCATCCTGCAGTGCTCCCTACTGTGCACAATGCTCCCTAATGGTCATTGTGCTTCCCACTCCTCACAACCCACAGTGCTCCCTACTGGGCACCTGGCATTTTACAATGCTCTCTACTGAAAACCCAGCATCCTGGAGTGCTCCCTACTGTGCATGATGCTCCCTACTGCACACCCAGAATCCCATTGTGCTGAGGACCACTGTTTCAAATGGGAAGGTCCAGTTTGGCTCAGGCCTCTCTTGATGTGCTTACAGGGGGATGAGGTCTGGAAGCTGAGTAGATTCTGCCTGGCTCATGTCACATCTGAAGACAAAGCTACATCTGGTGGAAGATCCCCAAACAGATCAGGTAATGTCTTTCCTGGTCAAGCTTGTTTATCTCCATCATGTGGAGAATGAAGCTCCCAGACAGATAGAGCATGGACATACCTTGGAGTCAGGATCCCAGGACTGTCACCTCCCAGATGTGAGGTGAAAGGAATTGATACTGTGGGGGCCAGTGTCCAGGCACTGAAATAGGGCCTGGACAGAAAGAAGTCACTCAGAAGCTTACTGTCAATGGGGGTCTTTGTTAGGAAAGACTGAACCAGCTCCAAATTGGGCAGCAGGTGCAGTCTTGGAGATGCGGGTCCCCTCCCATGCCAGCAAAGTCTTCTCATTGTTGGATCTGTCTGCAATGAGACAATGAAGACAGGGTCCTCCTCTCTGTCCTCTCCTGTGGTCCTCTCTCATGGGGCCCTTACCTCACCCCCCAGCCTGAGTGCAATGTGTCAGTGTGTAAGGACTTCGCTTTTCAGGTGCTATCTGTCCCATCCAGAGGGAACAGCCCTTGCCACTCTGCAGCAGTTCAGCTTCCAGCATCCACAGGCTCGTGATGCCGGACCCCCAGTCCTCTGTCTGCCCACATGGCCAACATGAGCGGGGACACTTCGTTTTTCACTCACAAAACCCAAAACGTCCTATGCATCATTTCCTTAGGACAGACAGCACAACCTACCCTTCCCTTGCCTTCCTAAAGAAGGCAATACCCAGTCTTCCCCAGAGATCTCTCTTCCAAGGGACTCGCCCAAGTACTTTGTGGGTCTTCACTGAAGGGACTTTACTGAATTTGCCTGAACACCGTGAAATGGTTGGCACTACCTCAACAAAGAAGAAAAATGCATGGATATAGAGTAGACTCTCAGTTAATGAGCACCCATGGGGATTGGTAGGTGCAGGATAAATGTAAGCAGACTCTCCACTAAATGGAATTTAAGCAACCTGCTCTCAAGCTTAATACTGTGTTGTTTTTGCTGGTTACTCGAGTTGTAGTCAATGGAGAGTCTACTGTATGTCACCTCAGTGGCAGACGCTGTTATAAAGCACTAGGAACAATCCTGGTCAAGAAAACTAGTTTTAGGAGAAAGCACTAGTTAAAGACCTGTACTTACAGCCCTAGGAGTGTAACTAGGACTGGATTTATCCTCCTGCCTTAAGCAGCTAGAAAACGAATTGAATATAGAAATCTAGATGTCAATCATTGGACAGTAGAGCCAAAGCAGCATAGGGTAGTCGTCCCTAAGGGATGGGAACAAATGGGTGAGGTCAGCTGACTGCTCAGAGAGAGTTTCCAGGTTTCAGTGCAAGGAGTGTGGGCCTAACATGAGGCCTGGTGGCCTCCAGACCTGAGAGAATTCAGAGATCAAGGGGCCCAAACAGCCGGGACTCGCAGGCAGAGAATCAGAGAGGAGAAAGCTGCCCATAGAGAGGGTGCTGTACACACATACATTCCCACAGAGTTGTCTGCAAACTGACCATGTGAGCATGTGTGTGCCGGTGAGATCCTAAGCCAGGGAAAGAAACAATCAGGTGAAGAAAATGACCACCCATTCCACGGCTGGAAATCCTTCACAGTCCAGCAGACAGAGTGAAAAGTTCTCCTTACAAAGAGCTACTTTTGAGAAAAACACAAACAAACAGCAGCAAAAAACTCAACTGCTTAACATAACAAATGTGTAATTCTTACACATGGAACAGTCCAGCTAGGGTGTTCCTGGTCAGCAGCAGAGGTCAAGGCAGTGTCTGCAGTCAGGCATTAAACCTGGGCTGAGGTAGGTAGGCTTCGCCATGTCTGCTGTTGGGTTTGGGGCTGCCCTGGGTGTGGGCGTCCGTTCAGCAGATCAGAGAGGAAATGGAGACAAGAGACAGTATGCTTGTTTCTTAACCACTTTGTCCTGGAAGTCACACATATCATGTCTTCTCTCCTTATTGGGAAGTGATTGTCACGTTGTCCCATGTACAACAGGACTTGGAAATGCAGTGGGCAGCCACTTCTCAGCATCGTCGAGTTTTGGTTTCTGTAGCAGACATAAGAGAAGTCTGACAGAACTTACTTTGTTTCGACAACCTAGCCTAGACAGAAAGATGAGTGGAAATTAATATAATTGCCATCTAAAGATCAAATCAGGACTCTGAAAAATTACCCCCAAATGCAAAGTGTACATTCATGTGCTGTATAATTACGTTTGATCAACAACTGACTACATATACGACCGTGGTCCCACAATATTTTAATGAAGCTGAAAAGATCCTATCACCTAGTGACATCATAGCTGCCAGAGTATCACAGCTCAATGGATTAATCATGTGTTTGTGGTAATGCTGGTGTAAACAAACCTACAGCATTGCCAGCTGTCTGAAAGTATAGCCTATACAAGTATGCATTAGGTTGGTGTAAAAATAATTATGGTTTTAGACCGTGAATTTTAAATCATTATAACCAGGCTCACAGGCATCTTTATTAATCAAAATAAGGGCCAATGCAATCAACACAGTTTTGCCAATGAGAAATAAATTTGTTTATTCCTATAGCATAAAAATCCATGCTTCGGGGTTAGACGTATTCTTGGAAAGCATTTTCTGCATCCTGCTGGTTGTGGAAGTGTTTTCTCTGCAAAAAGTTGTCGAGATGTTTGAAGAAGTGATGGTTGGTGAGAGGTCAGGTGAATATGGCAGATGAGGTAAAACTTTGCAGCCCAATTCATTCAACTTTTGAAGCACTGGTTGTGCGACGTGCCATTAGGTGTTGTTGAAAACAATTGGGCCCTTTCTGTTGACCAATGCTGGTTGTAGGCTTTGCAGTTTTCAGTGCATCTTATCAATTTGCTGAGCATAATTCTCAGATGTAACGGTTTCACCAGGATTCAGAAAGCTATAGTGGATCAGACCGGCAGCAGAGCACCACACGGTGACCATGACCTTGTTTTGGTGCAAGTTTGGCTTTGGGAAGTGCTTTGGAGTTTCTTCTTGGTCCAACCACTGAGCTGGTCATCACCAGTTGTATAAAATCCACTTTCATCACACATCACAATCCAATCAAGAAATGGTTCATCGCTGTTGCATGGAATAAGAGAAGACGACACTTCAAATTGACGATTTGCTGGTTTTCTGGTTAGCTCATGAGGCACCCACTTATCCAGCTTTTTCACCTTTTGAATTTGCTTCAAATGCCCAACTACTGTAGAATGGTCAACGTTAAGTTCTTCGACAACTTCTCATGCAGGTGTAAGAAGATCAGCTTTGATGACTGCTCTCAATTTGTCGTTGTCAACTTCCGATGGCCGGCCACTATGCTCCTCATCTTCAAGGCTCTCGTCTCCTTTGGAAAGCTTCCTGAACCACCAGTGCACTGTACATTTGTTAGCAGTTCCTGGGCCACGTGCGTTGTCGATGTTATGAGTTGTCTCCGCAGCTTTACGACCCATTTTGAACTCGAATCAGAAAATTGTTCAAATTTGCATTTTGTCTAACATCATTTCCATAGTCTAAAAATAAATATAAAATAAACAACAATAAATCATTAGCAAAAAAACATAAAGCGAGAAATGCACATTAAAATTATGTATAACATCACCACATTTATTTAAGAATGTATTTCAATATCCAATGGCAAATTTCAACACTGCAAAAACCACAATTATGTTTGCATCAACCTATAGTAACTAATACATGATAACGATAATAAACCCTCTGTTGCTAGCTTATGTATTTATGAGACTATATTTTTATCATTATTTTAGAGTGTACTCTACTTACAAAAACAAGTTTGTTGTAAGAAAATTCGTTGTGTTACTCTAGCAGCAGCCTCATACATCTCCTGTTCACTGCATCGCTTGATTATATCATTTTCTCTGGTGCTTGATTTAATCTCCTATTGTTTTGTGCAGTAGCATGCTGTGCAGGCTTGTAGCCTAAGAGTAATAGGCTAAACCAGGTAGCCTGGGTGTGTAGTACACTATGCCATCTAGGTTTGCGTAAGTGATGTTCGCACAACTATGGTGTTCAACGATGAAGGTGTTGGGCGATGCATGGCTGTATTCCTTACTGTATTGATTGCTGACCATCCCACTGCAAACCTAACAATGCTTCTCATCCAGACCTGGTTCAAGCTTCGCCCAATCTTGGATGAACTAATATGGACAGCTGATGATTCAGTTCCATTTTTGCTCTTGAAATCATCATCATTATTTTATCAGTAATCAGCACTTGAGAAAATAAGTGGCAAATTTATGTTTTAGCAAAGTAGTCAAAATTAGAGAAATATTCTTTTATTTTTCCTTGTGCTTATATTTGGAGACAAGGTTCCCAGCTCTCAAGACAGAATGTCATAGCTCAAAAAAAAAAATGTGTTCGGCCTCTTACCTGACACTTCCCCTCACTGCTCCATAGTTGTTTCCTTCTGGCTATAGCTTTTTGAGGGATGTCTGTGGCAGGAATGCCAGGAAGATTTCATAACAACATGCAACCCACAATAAGACAACCTCCTTGA
Source organism: Lyroderma lyra (assembly GCA_004026885.1). Taxonomy (NCBI): domain Eukaryota; kingdom Metazoa; phylum Chordata; class Mammalia; order Chiroptera; family Megadermatidae; genus Lyroderma; species Lyroderma lyra. Next base: position 86,779 of record PVJL010005163.1, read on the forward strand.
TGAAGGTGCCCCTCCAAAGCTTTCCCAGTGCTGTGGATCAAAACCAATAGAAATGATTTAAAAAAAAAATCCTTTCAGTGTTATAAACCTTTTCTCTAATAGTCCATAAAGGATAATTTTACCCCAATACCACTGTTACTAAAACCATCTTTTGTCTATACACAAAGTAAAAACATAAACTGCAGTTGGGTGGTTCTGGCTTAGCCTACATTACCCATGCCAAGATAGGGCCTCTAGCTCCCCAGGCATTTATTTGCATGAGAGAAAAATAGGATCCAATAAGACCTTCCTGTGTTCTAGGGCCTGGGCAAAGGATGAGAGACAAGTCATTGGCTACTCTCCCAGCTCATGGATTCAGTGGTAACCCCAGAGGGGAAGCAGTGTTCTCATTTTTGTGTGTAAAACATCTTAATCACCAAGGAATACAATGATGTGGCTTCTTGGGTTTGTTCTTTGTAGCCCTGAGAGGCGACATGTCTATTAATAACAGGACTGGGCATTCTCACAGAGGGAAGGGCTAGCAGTAGAGATGGCATGGTGCCTTGCCAACATTGAGGAAGCAGCCGTAGAAGAACACAGAAAGTCACGGCCTTTGTGAGCTGTTTGGGCAGAAGCAAAAAGGAAACAACCTAGGGTGATTTGGGCGATGAAGACGGGTCAGGGAGCTGGGTGTGAAGTCCTGCAGCTACTCCGATAGGAAGCTCAGCCAACTGTGTTCATATCACAGATTCATAGAACATGAGGGTGAGGCCTGGGGTCATGGGGATTATAATTTTGGAGGTCTGATACAAGATTTGGGGATCATGGCACAGCACTCATTTGCATCACGACTGATCACTATTTTTACAGCATGGTCAGAAGTACAATCTCAGCACAGCTGCCGTGCCCAGTGGCCCAGAAAGCACAGATTTACTGTCAGCACGAGGGTCCTGGCATGTAACAAGGCAGGAGGGTACAAGTTGTTGGAACTACTTTGATGTTGGATTAGTGCTCCTGAGGCATGTTCTAGTAAGAACTGGCTATATCAATCAGGAAGCAGGATACATCAACCTAGACAATGTTTTATGAACTCTCTGAAGTGGTAAAATACGTTCAACTCTCCCAAATGCATTTGGGGACCAAGAGTCCTAGAAGGTAACATGTAGGTCAGTATCTACGTATACCCAGTTTCTAAAACTGCCGACAACTTCGCTCAACCTAGAAAGGAGGTCATGGCAGATGTGCTGAGATGACATCAAGCCGTGTCTATAGTGTTGTGGACACCTGTGCAGGCCATGGGAGCGTCAGGCCCCAAGGGTACCCATAATTGCAGAGGATTCTGTGAAGTGCAGTGACAGGGCCTAGAAAAAAAGTTTTAAGGTGTGACTCTACCAAGCCATTTAGATATTACAAGACTGACAGGTCCCTGAGGCAAAGCAGGATGATAATTTTAAAAGTCTACAAGCCCCTGCACAAAAGGTCATCTGTGACCTCCAAACTGTTAATGCCTCAGTACCTGTCACTAAGGACGAAAGTGCGCTGAAACAGCAGCTGGCCATGTGGAGGCCGTGGGGACCCGCTGGTCTATTTCCTTTGCCCTGAAACATGCAGAGAAGACCCTGCACAGGTGCTGAGATGAAAGATGCTACTACGGGAGTTCCTGCAGACAGGGGCAGGGATAGAGCCAGGCAAAAGCAGGGATGTTCAACCTTTTGGCTTCCCTGGGCCACGATGGAAGAAGAACTGTCTTGGGCCTCACGTACAGTACACTAACACTAACGATAGCTGATGAGCAAAGAAAAACAAAATCAAAAACAAACAAACAAACACGTGAAAAACAGGTTACAAATTTGTGTTGGGCAAAAGCATTCGGGCAACTCGCCCCTTCACCTGCAGCGGCACTCTGAAGGTCACACTGGGGCTGAGGGAGCGTTGTTGGCTAAAACACCCCTGCGGGAAGAAGAGGGAGAATCAGTGACAGGAGCCGTCAGGACAGCCTCCAGGCCTCCAGGGTGGGAATGGATGTGGGTGTCGGTGCACCCTGGGCTTCCTCCTACCCCTGAGGCTTCGGGAGTGGGTGGCACGGCTGTCTGGGTATTCGCCTGCTAGTTTCCTGTCCGGAGGGATTGGAACGTGGGCAAACCGGTGAGGAAACCACCCTCTGGGCTTGGTGGAAGCAGGTCTGAAAAACAGCATAGGGTTTTAGAGGTCGGGGATCCAGCTTTGGGGGTGGGGGGAGGGCCTTTCCGCTGTTTCCATGGCAACCAAGTCAAACGGGACAGCACTCAGCTCTCACAGAGGAGTACAGTAGACACTCCGTTAACTGGAACTCAGGCAACCGGCAAAGACCCCACTGAGAAATAACACTGCATCCATCCGGCATGGGTGCCGCTTAACCGCGGGTCTGGTATAGGTCTACAAAGCTCTAAGGCTCTGTGAGAGCGATGCCCACCGGGCGCAGCCTTTCCCCGTTGCTACTGTAACAACACACACGTAGTGACTTAAAGCAACTCCGATTTATTATCTTATCGTTCTGGGAGTCAGGAGTCGAAAATCAGCCCCACTGGGCTGAAGTGCAGGTGTTGGCAGGGCTGGTTTCTCCCAGGGGTGCCGAGTGAATGGCTTCCTTGTCTCTGCCAGCTCCTGGAGCACATCTGCATGCATGCCTTTACTGGGGACACCGTCCCCCGCCTTCCAAGCCAGCAAGGCAGCATCTCCAACACTCTGGCTCTCACACCTCTGCCTCCCTGATCATATCTCCTTCTCTGACTCTGACCTGCTTCTACCCCCTTGTAAGACCTCTTGTGGTTATACTAAGCCCTCCCAAAGAATCCAAAGTAATCTCCCATGTCAAGATCTTTAACTTAATCACCCCAGCAAAGCCCCTTTGTCAAGTAAGGTACCGTACTCACAAATTCTTGGGATTAGGCTACGAAATTCTTTGGGGCCCGGGTGGAGGGCCCCACACAGCCTACCAGAGAGACCATTTGTGGCCGAATGGAATGATGCTGACAACACAAGGTATCATTAAAAACATATATGGTCAATGTTTAAATAAAAAATTTATTACAGCAAAAGACACATTGCCATTAGTCCCCCTCAGAACACTCTGCCTTACTTCCAATGCACTTTCCCATCATTCTTGCTACTTCCTGACGCAGTTCTGCAAGTCCTCTCTCATGAGCGTTGTCGTGGCTGCCTTGATGTCCTTAATTGATTCAAAACGTTCACCTTTTGTGGTCATTTTGACCTTGGGGAAGAGTCAGAAGTCGTACAGTGCCAGATCTGGTGAATAAGGTGGATGAGGACATACTGTCATGTTTTATGTGACATAAATGGCCATACCCAAAAGCGATGTGTGACCTGAATCAATTCAGGACATCGAGGCAGCCACGACAGCGCAACCAAAGACACTCAGGAAAGAGGGCTTCCAGAACTGTGTCAGGAAGTGGCAAGGACGATGGGATACGTGTGTCGGAAGTGAGGGAGAGTATTTTGAGAGAGATTAATGGCAACATGTCTTTTACTGTAACAATTTATTCAAACATTCACTGCATTTTTTCTCTTAGCATACCTCGTATAATCTTAGTGATTCCAAAGCGAACACCCTCCTGGGAGAATGGTGAGAAACTGGAAGGGCCCGAATCAGAAGTCATTGTGTCACTCTCAAGCAAAGGAGCTCAGAAAACAGTTCCTTGAGAGCTGTCTTTTTACTGTGTGGATGAATGGGAGCCTGGAGAGAAAATGCAAGAAAGGGGAAGGGATTAAGAAATACAAATTGGTTGTTACAAAGTAGTCATGAGGATGTCGGGTGTAGCACAAGGCATGTACATAGTCAATAATATTGTAATAACTCGCATGTACAGTGTCAGGTGGGTACTAGATTTGTTGGGGGAGTTGGGAGGAAGAGTGTAAAAGGTGAAGGGCTCAAGAAGTACAAATTGGTAGTTACAAAATAGTCATGGAGATGTAAAATACAGCACAGGGAATCAATAATAAGGTAATAACTATGTCTGGTGCCAGGTGGGTACTGAACTAGTCAGGGGGATCACTTCTTAAATTATATAAATGTCTAACTGCTATGCTGCATACCTAAAATTAATATAAAATAATACTGAATGTCAACTGTAATTGAAAAATTAAAAAAGAGAGAGAAGGTAAAGAGGAATCAGAGTTCCAAATTTCCAGGTATAAAACAAGTAAGTCATGAGGATGTAATGTACAGCATAGGGAATATAATCAATAATATTGTGATAGCCTCGTACAGCATCAGATGGTTGCTAGACTTATTATGGTGATCACTTCTTCAGGTATAAAAATGATGAATAACTATGGTGTACACCTGACACTAACATGACATTGTATGGTAACTATGTTTTCGTACAAATCTAAAAAACGTCCAAGGAAAATTGCGTCATTCGCCTGCATCACTGTGCACCTAATACAACAATGTGAAAAACAGGGTGATAACTTCTCATGGTATCTCTCTGACGTAGGAGCTCAGATAGTGCATGTCCCCAGGAAGGAGAAGTTTGGGGATATCTCAGTTGAGGTTGTGCCTGTGGAAGAAACACAGAAGTTAAAAGTCAGTAACAGAGAATCCAGGTCAAGGCATCTCATCAGGGAAGTGAAGCAGACCCTTGAAACTGAATGAATCACAACTCGGTAGGCACCAATCACCCATGTCCCCTGCACAAGTGGTGCAAACCACTGCTGCCCCTCTACCTGGGACCCTGGTGGCCTGAAGAAGACAATGAGAGAAAGATCCAAGCTCGAGGACTCTGGGGAGATGGCTGCAGTCCCTGCTTCTGTGTTTGAGGCAAGTTGCTCTCAACAATCTAGTAATTAGTAGTGTCACAGTCAGTTTTAAGGCATGCTGCAAGCAATTTGTTGGTAATAATAAATAATAATAATAATAATAATAATAATAAAGCAAATTTTGCCAATGATTTCCGTCTTCATAAATTAGATTAACGTGTTAAAATTTATTTGATTGTAACTGAGAGATGGCCAAATTGAGTTAGTTTGGAAAAGAAGAGAACTCCCTGCAAGCTCTATGTACCACCGAGAGCCAGGGTACAGCCGGATGACATCTGCGTGCTGGATTCATTTTCACTGCGGGTCAGTCCCCTCTACGAGGCAGGAGACACAGCTACAAACAGTTCACAAGCCTCACATGTCATACACATGTTGCCAACAGAGCATTCCGAATCTCTGTTGCAAGTTTCAGTTTGAAAATCTCTAAGGAGTGACACTGATTGGCACGTCTCAGATCATGCAGCCGTGGTACGAACAATCAACCATGGCCAACGTGTGTCACATTCCGATTCACCTGACTCCAATGAGAGTCCACAGCTCCCAGATAAACATACGTAGGGCAGACCCAATCTCCCAGCCATTTAAATAACCGGAACTCTGGTCCAGTCTTCCACCTCTCTCCAACACCCTTTAGATTCTGGTCTGGAACTTACAGTCTGTCAACAGACATCCCAAAGTCCTTCCCTAAAAGTGATTTTCATGTTTTTCTCCTTTCTGCCCTTGAAGATAACTTATCTTCAGTTCTTTCAAGTGGAAGCTACTTTCTCTCTCTTCCTGTCCCCTAAATACTTCTGGGTTTGTACTCCTTGCTCTTTGTAGCTTCCTTCAAACCCTTTCTTCTTTACTAAACCCCCCAAGCCTTGGGAATCAGGCCATTGGACTGTATCTACCCTTGTCTCTCTTTCTCTCCCTCATTCATTGACTTACTCATCATTTCCCTTCATTTGTTAAATGTTTGAACACTTGTCTCATTATCATCTTGTCTACTCACATCTTTCATACCCATGAGGACCATTCATTCAATATTCTCCTGTTATATCTGCATGATGTCAGGGCCAGCGGGGACTGGATTCAGTGCCGAGGACAGCAGTGAAAGGAAATGTAGTTAAAATTAAAAAGCGAGGCCTCAGCTCTGCTGTGAATTATATATGGTTGTTCTATGGGTCATGCAGGGAAGAACAGTAGTATGGCAGCCTTACAGGGACTAGAAACGGCCTCCTTCATTTCAAACACTGGAAGTGATTCTGATTGGTCAAGACATCGGGGAATGAAAGGAGCAAAGTGGTGAGAGAACACAATAGAGATTTGAACTTTGGAAGCCTATCTATGCCATCTTTTAATAGTTCCTTCTCATCTTCCTGTTGGTACAATAAAGGACAGCTGAGTAGTTTGGCACCTGTCCCTATCTTGGCCACAGTTTTTTGCACCTCAAGCAATATTGTGCATCTCAGGCTCTCTTCTTTGTGCATTCCTGGTGGTGGAGACCATGTTAGTCATCTTCGCATCGCCTTTGTCTAACACAGAGCGTACACAGGAGGTGTGCCATGTTTACTGAATAAAAGAGTAGACTTTCCTGAGATGCCTGGAGATTTAACTGTTCATAGGATTTTTACAGAGAAAAAGATAATGACAAACATATTCCGAGTTAGGAATAATAGCATTAAAGACAAACCATAGAAACCCAGTCAATCCACAGCCCACAACCCTCAGCAATAAAAATGTTGTGACTGATGATGTTTCAAACTTACTCTAGAGAACCATGATTAAGCCGCCTACGTTGAGGAGTGTGAATAGGGCTAATACTTTACATGGTTTTATTGAGTTACAGTCTGCAAGGTGCTTTTCAGGTACATTATTATATTATTAATAAATCCTCTCCATCAAGTTTGAGACAGTGAGAAGTAGGTCTCATTATCCTCACAGTGAAGAAAGTAAGGCTGAGATTGTAAGTCACTTGGCCAAGGTCAGATGACAAACAAGCAGAGCATGAACTTAATTAAACTGGGATCTTTGGTTCCAAGCACACTTGTCCCTCTGTTGCTTTCTACTGCCTCTAGACTACAGTGAGGACGTCAGACATTGCAGAGACTGTAGGTAACAAGTGAGGTTGCTATATGGCACCACTATAGGAGAAATCTCTGCTAATAAGTGTGACCTGCCAACAAACACCGGCAATGCTTTTGTTTTCTGGCCGCCTGTGCTATTGGCCAGACCCTTGTGTTATGTCTGGTCTGAATCTTAGTCTTTCAAGGGCTAAGTGCAAAACTGTAAGAGGGAGGAGTCTATGATATCAGATCTGTGAAAGAATATTATAGGGAGGATTAGGGCATAGCCTCACAGGAAATGAGCAAGGTGCAGCAACCCAAATACAGGCTAGACCGCAGAGAAAACGTACTCGTGGTGAGATGCCGGGAATGTATTTTCAAAGCAGGATATGAAATCTCTATCAGCGCAGATTTGAAGAACAGGAGAAATTCTGTTCAGAGTTTGTTGAAAAGCCTGCAAGCAGGACGTGTAACATGAACGCTGCTTCTGTCTCCTCCGGGGTAGGATGTGGCAATGGCAGCCTCAGGGCTGACCCTGCCCGTTGTCAGTTCATTCATCTACCCCTGCCGCCTTATGGCACCCTGTGCTTTGCTTACCACAAGTAAATTTGTTCTGCTCTCTTCGTTTTCTAAAGCACGTGAAGCATGATCTGGCTTTACGCGCCCAAAGACAATCTGCTGTCTGCAAGACCCCACTTGTTGATGACACCGGAGGTGAAAACAGAACACACAAAGAAACTAAACTGTCTCTTTCCTAGCTTGGTTCCTCACCTAACCCATAACTATGTTAGAAATATCACACAACACTTTCTAACCCATTTTCTGTTTAGAGAAAAAAACAGTGCAGCTCGTTGCCCTGTTCATTTAGTTTTACATAAACACGCTCTTCGAGGCCAGAACAAATCTGACTGGTTTTCAATATGGAAATAAACTACAACAATTGTTCTTGGGGTGATGTATAAACAGAATGAGTCTCTACCACTCATGGAATGCACGTATATGATGATCAGTATGTAATAATATTGGTTTTGGTGTGGTAAATTTCAACACAGAGCTCTGGGAGTAAAGTTAGGACAGTAGTCCATGAGTTATCTCGGAATAAATGCTGCAGCTGCAAGCCTGGAGGGGAGCGGCCTGTCCAGACAAACCGGAAATGGGTTAAAAGGGTGTTATTGACTCCTTTCACTCTTTACCAATTGCTTTCATCTGCCCTCTTCCCCAGATCTGAAGTAATTTTGTTTGTCTGACTTCTTGTTTAAAATAATTTCATACACGTGTATGTGTGTGTGAGTGTCGCCTGCCATGCCCTTGGCTCCGAGTCCTGGCGACTCTGTGAGTGAGGGCGGTGCCCCTGTCCTGTTCTCAGTCGTCCTCGCTCCTGCAGACTCAGGCCTGTGCTTTCTCTGATGGAGTCCAGCTCCCTCATTCCAGGTCTTCCTCTTTTCCTGCTGCCTTCGGTTTTTCCCAGGATTGTCGTCTTCTCCAAGGAAACCTGCCTTCTCCTGATGTGCCTGAAGTCTGACATTCAGTCTTGTCATCTTTGCCTCCAGCGAGATGTCAGGCCTAATTTGCTCTGAGACCAATTTCCACATCTTTCTGGATGTCTCAGGTGTCTGTAGTACTCTCCTCCAACACCCTATTTCAAAGGAAACGTTTTCTCTGTCCGTTCAGCCTTCTGCACCATCCCATTTTCTCATCTGCACATGGTAATTGGAAATACAAGATTGTGGATGACCTTAGCTTTCTTCTCCAATGACACATCTTGGCTCTTCACAATCTTTTCTAATGCTTCCATTCACCACCCTTCCGAATCTCAGCCTTCTCTTGATTTCTTGGCCACAGTCTCCACGTGAACTGATAACCGAACAAAACCTTTAACAACTTCAGTGTCTTCATTGTCTATGTTAAAGTTGTGTGTTTTTTCTGTCATCGTGATTTGTGTCTGCTTGATGCTCGAATGCAGTCCTGCTTCAGCACTCTTTTCTTTCTCTTTCATCAAAAGTCATTTCAAATCATTGCTACTCTCTCCCAGTAGGATAGTGCCATCTGTGTCTTAAGTAATTGCTTTTCTTCCACCAGTTTTCCCTCCTTCTTCTTCTGAGTCTGTATCCCAGTATGTATGTATATGTAGAGCTCTGTAATATTTTTTCTTATATCATCGTACTTCTATACTATTGTTGGGGTCTGCACAATAGGTTTTAAAAAATGACACAATACCCTTTCTCCCTGCATTCATGCCCCCTGGAGACATATGACTCTGAAAACTTCCACTCTGAATGTTTACCCCGCCCAGGGTATCCTTTGGCTCATGTGATGTCAACAAATATGACACAAGCAGAGTCTTTTGAAGTGTTTGGCCTTGGTTTTGTCCTCTCCTACCACTTTCTTTAAATCCTCTGACCACCCTGTGCAGACAGATGCCTGCTGAAGAATGAGAGACCCCGTGCAGAGGTGGGCAGAGATAAGCTGTCCCACTGAAGGCACCCTTACATCACCTGGGCTGCCAACTGCCAGACATGGACTTGAATCCAACCTAGGCCGTCCGGACCCTAGCAAACTTGCTTATTAGCCTAGTCTCATGAGAGTCCAATAGGGTTAACCAAGACTCAATGGGCATAGACCAGAATAACACCAACTGATCGACAGAACCACAAACTAAATATGTGGTTGTGTTAGGCCACTCAGCTTCCTTATGGTTTGCTACAAAGCTACAAATAACTGATAAAGTCCATACACTTAGTAATGTCAGGGTTTGTTTCTATTCTCTTCACCTTTGGGTTGATATTGTTCATTTTACGAAAAAACAAAACAAAACTAAAAATACATACAGAGACAAATGAATCCAACATCCATGGACACATCTAGATTTAAATGTTGTAATTGTTTCAGATCATTTAATATAGAAAACAATAATTACAAATAAGATTGACCTCTTCCCAAATCCATTCTCCTTCTTAAATTACTCTCATAAATTTGGTATGTATTTTTCCTGTCCAAGTTTTTCCACTTTTGGTATAAATATGTGTATGTGTGTGAATGTTTTCTACAGATAAGATGACTTCTTTTTTCAATGCAAATAATATATATTAAGTTATACGTAAATTTTCTTCATATATGGAAACTTCAATTTGTTTTCCCATTCCCCCATTTATGAACATTTGAGGTCGTTTCCAACATTAAAAACATTTGTCTATAAGATTCCTGTGTATATCTCATATATTTCCTTGTGCATGTCTGAGGGAATTGACTAGAAACTGATATTGAATCATTCAGGGTGCACTTTCTCAATTGTCAACTCCCCAAATAGCAATAATAATTTATGTTTTAATTAGCAATGCATAAGTTTCCATTTCTTCACCTGAAACAATTACTTGGTTTTTTTAAAGGCAAGGGTTAAAAGTCAGAAATTTATATAAAGAGAGCTCTATGTAAAAGACAATAAATGTTAATATATTTTTAATCTGATAGGTGAAAATAGTATCTGCTTTTATTTGATGTTTATTAATTACTAATAAGATATAGCATCTATTTATGTTTATTAGTCATGCAGACTTTCTTTTCCGTAATTTCCTGTATATATCATTTGTATATTTTCCTATTGTGCTTGCCTTTTCCTTATTGCTTTTTAAAAAGTTCTTTATATGGATATCGACCTCTTGTTTATATGAATGTTGTAAATATCCCTCCAGCTTTGTTTTTGATTTTTGCTTTGTCTATAGTATTTTAGCCATACAGAAAAATGACATTGTCACATAAATTAATATAATTAATTTTAATATGGAGAATTTTTTTGTTTCACACTTTGTTTAAAAAATTATTTTTCCTATCAAGTTCTTAAGTTCCTAATATATCTACATGTATGTTCTTTAATAATTTTATAGTTTTGCATTAAATCCACATGGAATAGAGATTTGGATGAAATGAGGAAGAGATTATTGTATACAGAAAGAAAGTTATTCATATGTATTTTTAAACCATTTTTGCTTTCCATATAAATTCTAAGAACTATCTTTATTAAATTATAAGGCTTTAAAAATGCTTGGCTCTGGTTCTAGGTTTTTATTCTGCTCTGTTGATTTTCTGTTTTAGTCTATTCTTTTTCAATACCATATTATTTTAATTTATTATAATTTTAAAGTAAATGTTGACAAATGGTGATATAAGTCTCTCCTCTTTGTTTTTATATGGTAGAATTGCCTTGCCTATTCCTGCTCCTGTACTATTTTTATATTAGACATAATATTTTAAGTTTTACTAACAACCCTTTGAGATTATGATTAGAATTTCATTGCATTTAAAAATTAAGTTGAAATAATTATATATTTATAATACTAAATTTCCCTATTAGAATAATGGTTATTTCTCTATTTATTTAAATCTTGATGCTCTTTCTGAGTTTTATATTTCTTTTCATAATAGTTCTGCATATCTTTGTTACATTATTCCAAAGAACCTTTTATAATTTTTTTGTTGTTATTGCAAGTGAGAATTTTTTGCTGTTACATTTTCTCTTTGATTATTCCTGGAAAAGAGAAACATTCTTTAATATAGTCAAATTATATCCAACAACTCTACTGTACTTTTTATGTCTATAGATTATTTTAGATATTTGTGAATTTAATCACATTTTAAATAAGTAAAACTACTTTTCCACTTCTTTTTGGTCTATTGTTTAGGATCTCTAGTAAAATCCTTAATACTCATTCATATACCAAATGTTTAATGTGAACCTACTATATGACAGACCCTGTTCAGATGCTTGCAATACACAGTATTCAAAACAAAACAAAAAAAAATGTCTTTTCTCATGTAGCCCACATTCTAACAAGATAAACTATAGATAAGGTAGGCAGATTGATAGATAGGTAGATAGATAGATAGATAAAGAGGGTGATAGACGTGGAGATAAAGATATATTGTGTTAAACAATCATAAGTGCCATTAAGAGAAAATATAACCCAGGCTTAGAGGGTTTAGGCTGCAAAGGGTATGGACTGCCATTTAAAATAAGATTGTAAGTAAAGGACTTAATGAAGTGGTATTTAAATTACGCATTGGAGAAGGTGAAAGAGTTTACCTTGCAAATATATGGGGCAAGAGTACTCCAGGTAGAGGGAAATTCTCACATAAGTTTTCAAGCAGAGGAGAAGGTGAGAAATAAGAAGTAATTGAATTCTGCATTTTCTGTTAGATCAAATTCTGGGGCTTTTTGGTGTGTTTTTCTTTTAGAGAGAGCACACTCTCAGGAAAGATTGTAAGGTTTGTTTTCTAAGTAACCAGAAAGACAAATGTTCTGTCAAGTAGGAAGGGAAAGACTGAGGTTGAGTAAATTGAGGAGAAAAACAAGAGTCTAAGTTTGGACACAGAAAACTTGAGATATTGGTTAGACATGCAAGTAGAGATGTTGAGATGATAATGGGCAATTTGATAGTCAGTCTGAGGTTTATAAGAGAGGTCTCTTGTTGCAAGTATAAATTTGAGACACACCAACAGATGGAAAGTACATAAAGGCAGGAGACCAGATGAAGTCATTAATAATGAGGAACTGAGCCTTGGCACTTTAAAATTTAAAAATTGGAGAGAAAATGAGGAACCAGGAAAGGTGGGAGAGAGAGAGCTGCTAGTTAGGAAGGAATCGGAGACTACAGTTTCCTAGAAACCAAATGAAGAAGTGTAACAAAAAAAGAGAGTGAGCAATGGTATCAGATGCTGTAGGCAGGTCAAGTAGGATGGATCTGAGAGTTAAACATTGAATGTAATGATGTAGAGGTCATCAGTGACCTTATGAATTCATTTCCAGTAGAGTGATGGGAACAAAACCCTCTTAAGAGAGAATGCATAAAGAACTCTGAAACAGTGAATATAGATAACTTTTTTGAATTTTGTTGTAAAGAGAGCTGAAAACATGCTGTGGCCAGAAGGAAGAGGAAGAGGAGAGCAGAGAGACAGAAACAGAGAGACAGACAATGATTGACAGAAAGAGAAGAACAAAGAGAGACACAGAAAATGGAGATAATAGCATGTTAATATGCTGATAAAAAATATCCAATGGCAAGAGAAAAAAAATAGGAGAAAAAGAAGAGGATTGTAGAAGTGTTGTCCTTGAGTAGGTGAAAGGGAATGAGATTTAGTAGAATATTGCTGGAGAGATTGGTTTAGGAATTTCTTTTTTTTTTTTAATTCATTTTTATTGTTAGACTTATTGGGGTGACATCTGTCAGCAAGGATTACATAGGTTTCAGGCATACAGTTCTACAGTGCATTGTCAACTTGTTGTATAATAATTTCACCACCTAATGTGACTTCTCTTTCCATCACCTTATATTTAGCTTCCCCCCCTCCTCTCCCACCCCCTCCCCTTTCTCCCCTCAAGTCATGAACATATCCTTCTATTTCATTCTGTTAAAGCTTGCTTTAATCATAAATGAGCATTAAATTAAATCACAATGTTCTATGAGTCTTATTTAGATGATCACAGTATTTTCCTTATTTTATTAATGGACTATATTAGTGACTAATTTTTGTATACGTGGGATAAACACTCCTTAGTTGTGATGTATTTTTATGCAATATTATGTTCAATATTTTAAGAATATTTCTACTGTGTTTATAAATTACATAAGCTTATAATTTTTGTATGGTTATTGTTCAATTTTGGTCAATATTAACTATGTTTAAAATTAATTGAGTAGTTTTGCCTTCATGTTATTCTCTAAAACAATTTTATAAGACAGGATTTGGTAAAATCTATAAAACTATAACTGATCCTTTTTCTAGGGAGAAGATTTATACTAATGATTTAATTCTTTTATGATTACTAGTACATTTATATTTTCTATTTCTTCTGAAGTCAGTTTTGTGATTATATATATTTGATATATTGTTTTTTAATAATGGGAACAAACTTTCTGATAGTATTGTCTTAACTTTACCTGTAATTGTGTCATCCTTTCCCATCTTTATTGTGTTGTTATATATTTATTTGCATATAATGTTTTAAAAATTAATCTTGCCATGAGCATTTATTTTTATTTATATAGATATATGCAAGAAAAAAATAATTCACAAATGACCCTTTAATTCCAAGAGAATCTATATACTTGAGTTTAATCCTAAAAGACCTTTGAGGAGTTTCTCAATTGGCATAGTCTACAAGGTTTATTAGTAAATTCAACTTTCTATAACAAATACCAAATGAGTAAATACAATTTACGACGAGCAATAATTAAATAAACATTGTACTAATCTTAACCTTGAAGCTAAGAGTTATATTTTTATGGGTTAAATAAAACCATTTCAACTAAAATATCTTTGGAGAATTTCTTGTATTAATAAACAAACTGGCTAAGAAAGTTTCATAGCAAAATATAGGTAAAAAGTGTAATTTAAATAAAAACTTTACGTCGCCTTGCTGAAAAGCACTTCCATCTACAAACCTTTTACTTGCAATTTCTCTTTGTTTAGTATGACAATGAGTAACGTGTGATTTGTTCTAATTTTAACCAAGTCTGAATCAATCTATTAAAGGCTTGTAACTTTTTATTTCAACTAAATTTTCTTTAAATTTTCCTGTAAGTTTTCTATTGTATTCTTATAATTCATAGAATTAACTTTTGGTTTTGTTGGAAATCTCTATAAACTCATTTAGCAGTTGTCTAGCAATTATTTTTACTTCTATTTTTATTATTTCCTTTATTCATTTTTATGGTTTATTTCTCTTGGTCTAGATTTGTGATCGAATACATAGCTCATAATGAGTTAACTCAACTTTCAGATTTTCTTGTTTTTAGAACTTGTGTATTTAAAGCTATAACATAGCATTTAAAGCTCTAAAATTTCCTCTAGTTACTACTTTAGCTGCAACCTGCATTTTGGATACACAGAGCTTTCTTTGTCATTCATGTCCAGATATTTGATAAGCCTATTATATCTTCTTTAATTCACGAGTTACTTGAATTGCTGAATGTATGGGAAGATATCACTGAGATTGTATTTTTGTTGATCATATTGCATTGTGGTCAAAGGACTCAGTCTACATATCTTCTTTTGTGAATTTGTGATAAATGTACAAATGTTGTTATAAACTTTTATGATAACGGTAGCCACTATATTTAGCTCTAAAAAAATAGAAAGCTATTTGCTTTTGTGATCTGCCTAGATGTTTTCTTACAAGAGTCTTCTCTTTGAGTTAGGGAGGGGAAATAAAAGGCAGTTTCAACCCACTGGGGAATGCAGCAGGCAGAGGGGAAGCCTCAGTTCTCAGAATTCTCCTTAACCAATCTCTGCAGGTCAGACCAATGAGAAGGGTGATGACAAACCTGGGTATCACTGCTAGACACAGGATCCAGTGTTGTTTCCATGGATATTTCAGGGAGAGCGGACAAGCTGTCAACTGATGGATTGAAAATGAAGCCAGGACTGACTTGGATTTGCATTGAGTATCAAGACCCCTTTGCCTGCAATCAAGTCCTATCTTTTCAGTTCCTTCTTTTCTCTCCTTAAGGCTACTCTATGTACAGGTTTTATTTTCTTATAGGCATTTTAAGGAGTCCCATGTGTTGAACCTATTCACTCATTAAGTGATAGGCTGTATCTTTCTCCTGCCTCATTGCAAGGTGTAAGCCAGATCAGTAAAGCATCATTTGCTTTGCTTTGCATCTCTTTTTGTTTTATTTTC
This sequence comes from Lyroderma lyra, assembly GCA_004026885.1. Classification (NCBI taxonomy): domain Eukaryota; kingdom Metazoa; phylum Chordata; class Mammalia; order Chiroptera; family Megadermatidae; genus Lyroderma; species Lyroderma lyra. Next base: position 102,298 of record PVJL010005163.1, read on the forward strand.
CTTTACCTTACTCTCACTGACCTGAGTTTGTGCAACTTAAAAAGAAAATCAACATGTTAATGCTTGATCCAAGCTTCGTTGTATGGGAATCCCAGACTAAGGCAATTAATATTGCAAGTGAAATATGGAAAGCATAGTCTTATAATTGTTTTTGAGTTGGATTGTCTATCTGTCTGGAAGCAATATAGACTATTGCTGAGAGTTACTGGAATGATAATACATTCTGCTATGGAGTAACACTGCAATTGAACTAGGCTTTCATTGGTGGTTAACTGGAATAAAATGCAATTACAAGGTAAAGCATTGGAAGGGCAAGTTTCAGTGTCAATCAGTATGGCAACTATGGACATTGCAAGGCTTATGAAGTAGGTTAGAGACTATGAAAGCAGTAACAGGCTGAGGACAATTATTTGCCAACATTAGTGTGTCCTAAAAGTAGAAGGCTTCTATGGTAGTTTTAAAGGAGACTCTCATGTGCTATAGTCTTAGGGCAGACTAAGTGAAAAATTAGACCCCAAATCTAATTAAATAAAAGAAGTGTAAAGATGACTAAATATGCAACAACAGAAGTCTTAGACTATTAATATCAACTTTCTAACAGCAAAAATTGGAATCTAGAGACATGGGATGAGATCATTTTTATGCATAAATCTAAAAATATTGAACAAATTTTCCTGAATATTTGTGGCAGGAAAATTCTCAAGAGCAAAAGAATCCCTTCTCTATTGACAGAAAAACATATCCTCCTTTTACTAGAAGACTATGAGATAAACTCAACTAAAGAATATATTTCATAATATGATTTTGTTTTCCACAACATCTCTCCTCATTGTCTTCTCCAGGCTGATAATCAGAATCAAATGTAAAGACAGACTAAGGAGATGGGGAAGCAATCTTTTCTCCAGGAAAATACAGTCTACATACCAAAAGTATTTCAGAACCTAGCAATATATATAGCAGGAACCTGGGAAGTAGATCTCGGAGATATTATTAGAACAAGGTCGAAATAAACTACAGACCTGGATAGTGGAGAACTCACTAACCTGGGATTATTCTCCCACAATTCAGTAGTCAGCATTTTGGCAAGGACTTCTGGAATAAATTGTAAAAGAATTAGCTGGAGTGGCTTGAATCCTGTACTCAACAGTGGTCTGCATTAAAGTAAATAAATATGTCAGTTTTGATGAAGGGATAAGGAGACTTAGGGAGATGGAAATGGTAGAATAAATTCATTATGTATAACCTAGGATCCAACCATTTGACTACTTTTCATAGGGGGGTCCAGAAAACATTCTTGTACATCACTAGGGTAGTAAGGAATACATTAGTGATGGGTGCATGGACATTGTTGAGAAGCTAACACTTATCTTCTGGAGGCTACAGTAGGTTGTGGGTGTTGCTACCTTTGAACTGAATTTTTTCATATCAATATTAATACTGGGATAATGAAAGGACAGAAGCCACATGGTAGCACATAATCATCATAAGCAAGGTGAACTTAAATGCTGCAATAGGCAATAAGATTGCCTTAACCCAAAAGAATATATGGTGGTAGCGAAGAGATCATGGTATTTTTAAGGGCAAAACAGAAGGACAGAAGACTGACAGTATGCTTCTCATACTATCCATTTATGTAATCAGGAAAACAAACACACAAAACAGAGAGATAGCAACTAGCAGGTTAATGTTAACTGACACATTAGTAAGTCAAAGTCCCTCACTTAGTTATAAGGTTTCAGCTGATTCACAGAATAAGAACCCATTAATTAAAGAGAGGGCAATGTCCTCAACAAGAGTCATTCTGCTGCTCCACTATACATATTTGTAATAACTATTTCGTTGATCCTTGTCTGATAGAATTTAAGAAAAGTCTTCTCTATGCAATGGGGAAATAGATATTTCTATAATAGTAAGCTATTGAGTCTGAAGATATCATGGCATAAAAATGCCAAGAGTGACCCCGTAATTAGGGTGAGAGCCATAGAAGTCAGTTGATAAGCAAAGTTTGGCCTAAGCTTCTCTCTATTGCAGTTTCACTGAGTCAGCAGATTCACAATGTGGTTATTTCTCTGGATCCCCAAATGTTTAATTGGGATAGATACGCTTAGCACCTAGCAGAACCTTTGCTTTGGTGTGCTGATCTTTGCATACTCTGGTAGGTACATCTGAAATGGCTTCCCTGTCATTCTTTCTCTCCCCATTGTCAAGAAGAAATATTATATTTCTTGAAAATATTTCTATTTTTATATCACAAATAAAGACACAAAAAGATGCAAGAGTGATCATCTCTATCATATCTCTTTTATTTATCTGTCTGACCCTTACAAAAATGGATTGTGGCAGATAGTTGCAGACTACAAGATAACTTAATGAGATGGTGGTCTAACTCACAGTTCTTGTTTCAAATGTCATCTTTACTGAGTAGATTATCACAATATCTACCATTTAGTATGAGTCCAAGAATCTAGAAAATACTATTGTCTATTGTTTTAGTTTCTGATAACAAAAAGTATTGAAAGTAGTTTGCTTTTACATGGAAAAGAAAACAGTATACCTTAATGTCCCACTTTAGGGCATGTTAAATATTATGCTTTAAGTCATAATACAGTCAGTTCACAGCTATTTTTATTGTCGTGACATTCTCCACAACTTCAAGCCAGTGAGCAGTGAGTCACATGCAGAAACCTAGAGAAATGCTTCTCATACTCTCTGTGGCAAAAGTTGGTTTAAAAAGTTTTTGTTTTATTTTATTTCAATTTCCAATCATTCTCAAACCAATACTTAATGTAAAATTACAGAGCTGAAAGCTTGGATGTTGTGTAAATAACAAAATGATAAATAAAAATGTTTCATTACTCTCATTTTCTGTACTTATTAAATTATCTTTTGGGCTGGTTAATTCAACATTTGAACTTATCTTTTGGACTGGTAATAAACCGTTAATATATCAGCAGTACTTTTAGGATTATATTTTGAATTGCATTGCTCTAAATGTCCTAGAAAGACATATATACATAAATATATACACACACATATATGTATATACATATATACATGTTTTTACTTATTTGTTTATATATGTATGTATATGTATATGTGTATGTATATGTACATATACATGTATAAGAGCTGTCTGGAAAGTATCCAGCCATCTAATATGAAAAATAGAAGCATTTGTGGCTAGAGTTTTTCTGGATAGCTCTTGTATATGTATATGTATATGAATATGTATATGTATATGTATATGTATAAATACCCATACCAACACACCAGCCATAGAATACTAAACTTTCAGACATTCAGAAGCATAGCATATTAATGAGGATTTTAGTTATCTTGTGGTCTGAGGTCTACTGTGACATTGTGAAGTCCAACTTGCTACCTTTTGTACCTCTTTCAAGTAAACAAGAGGCATAGCTTTTGGTTGTTCTCTTGGACTTGGGAGGCAAAATATATTTCATTTCATAATATTGTTTCAGAGTATTTATCGAATCATGTGTAGATTGCCATAAAATGGTTTTCATTCGATACATGCTGTTCTGCACCTTGGGCCATAAGATTTAGGTGCTAGAATGTCTGTGGTAGATAAGGACACCGTATGCAATTTTTGTAGAACTTTAATACAAGTCACAGAGAAAATAGTTAAGGTTCTGGCACAAAGAACTACTTTCCACTTAAAAAAATTGCCTCTAGTGAGATACTAGGGCATAGTACAGACTGAACAGCTGATCATATCAAACCAAAGGGCTATAACTTGCAGTGGCAGAGGGACACGAGGGCAAGTCCAAGCATAGAGCCACATCTCAAGCTCTGCTGGACTTACAACTTCTATCATTTATACAACATTAACCCAAAGAAAGCCACAAACCTAACTGGAAGTCAAGGCGCAAGAAAGTACATTCTGCCCCTCTGAGGTCAAAGCCACCAAATGACCAACACAGACATCAATGGAACCAAGATGTATACTCTCCCCATGGACGTGGGCTGGGGGAGAATATTTTTTAACAGTAACGTAATCCATCACACCTACCAAACTGTAGAACTGGACAGGTGACCAGAAATCCATCATGGAATTGAAGTCATACATTTGGGAACAAACTTAAACAGCTCCAGGAAGCACGAATGTGTTATATGCACAGATATTATCTGTGTTTGATATCCTACCTCTGTCTCCTCAACCTCTGTTTAGAACCTCCTTGTGATGTGAGAAGGTTCCTATGACCGACTGACAGAAGACGAAAGTAATTTGATCAGATGCCCAGATGTGTCAGTACAAACTGTTCACACGAACAGCAAAGAACATGCATTGCTCAATAACCAGATAAGGAGGATGATTTCTCCAGGCCTCGTCATTCAGCCTTTTTCCTCAGCTATCCTGATGCATGTCCAATGGGCCATGGGGGCAGAGATGTAGGCTGTGAATAAATACAGCAAGTCAAACTTGTCTTCACCAAGGCCTCTGTAGCTGATACCTCTGACAGCAGCAGAAATAGGCACATGACTACTCCTTGGAGGACCTACCAGCCATTTGGCAGAGATCAGGTTAGTTGGACTACTTCCACCAGGGAGCAGCATAAGTTGAGCTTTTGGAATAAATATAAATAGGTACCTGTGCCTCTACTACCATCCAAGCCTTATAGAATACCTCATCAGGTGACATGCTATCATACAACAGTGCTTCATGCCAAAGGGCACATTTAACAACAAAGGAGATTTGACAATAGTTTCCTGGCTATGAGCTTCACGTCTCTTTTCGATCCTATCCCCCAGAAATAGCCCACTGTATAGAACAATGAAATAGCTGCCCACGGAAGTCTCTGTTTAGGTACCAGACCTATGACTTTTGTCCTCCAGGAATTGGTATGTGTGGTAAATCAATCACAAATATATAGTTCTATATTCCTAATAGCTAGAATCCATGAGTTCAGGAAACAAAATTGGGAACAGGAATGGCTCCTCCCACTATCACACCACTGGCTTGGCTGCAAAATTCCTGTTTTTTGTCTCTTCAACCTTGAGCTATGCTGAGCTAGAAGTTCCAGTTCACAGGGTGTGAAGGATGCTGCCAGGAGATACATTAAAAGTTTCATTGAACTGGAAGCTGCGACTATCACCTTGTTAATTTGGACTTCTCACGTGAATGGACATATAGGCAAAGAAAGACGTTAGGGTAACTGGCGCAGGTAATAGGTTTGGTTAACCATGAGGAGCTAGGATTGGTATGCCATGACGGGTAAATGAGTATGGCGACTTCCCTGGGGTGTGTTTCTCAGAACTACCATTCTTGATCATAACTGTCAATAAGGAATAATAACAGACACAACACAAAGTGTATGGAGACATGGCCTAGATACACACACCCTCCCACTTTTATCCAGTACATTGCACCAGCCTTCTCCCAGTTGCTCAGAAAGAAAACATAGGAGGCTTCCTTGATTCCTTTACTTCTCATTCTCTGTCAGGTTACCACCAATACATTAGTGAATTCTACTAGCATTGTTGTAAAAATAAGTCCAAGATCCAAATGTGGGATCATAGTCTGATCACCCTACACTACCTTTAACCCTGACCAGCCTTAACTGATCTCCAAGAGTGAGGGAAGTCTAGAATTATTGTCAGGGGAGGGAGGTTATGGGCATCAACTACAGGTCGGGGACCAGCTGCAGGCCTGGTACTGGTAGTGTCCTTTATGACACCCACCATCTTTGCTTAAATGTTGCAGGAACTCACAAAATTAGCTGTAACCTTACAGAAGGCTCTGTAAGCTGTTGTGTCCCAACTCCCTACCCTTTAGGGATGGCACAGAGGTGCCATTTTCTCACAACACATGCATGCACACATGCACACACGCACACACAATGGAGGTTTTGTATGAGAGCGAGGGAGTTAAATGCAAAGGGTAAGTACACTTCCTCCCTCTATTACTGCCCTCCCACCAAGCCCTGCTCCTTGGCCACTACTAAACAGGTTTTCTTTGCTTAGAGTTTATGGCATAGGATCTCATGTCCCCAGTGGCCATCAGAGGGGGCAGATAATGTAACCGAGGAGTACAGGAGACTACACTATGCAGAACACTTTAACTGCTGGAAAGCAGGAGATGGCTGCAATTGCAAAAGCAAATTCCCCTCTTTTTCTCTCTCCCATGGATTATTCCAAGGCACAGTGTTTCCATGGGCGCCATCTGGAGAAGACCTCCATATGCATTGAGTAGCAACTGCTAAATGGCCTGCTTTCTCTTGCCTGCTGGGTTCACCGGAAAGCAGTAGCCAAAATGGTAAAGCATCATGCTGTTTAGGTTTTTAAGACTTATCTTTTGTTACATTCACTTTTTCCTCATCCTTACTATCTTAGGTCTGCAGCCCCCAAAGAAAACATCAGCGGTTCTTACAGTCTAAGGAATTCTGACGAAGACGTGAGCCTTCATCTTGTACAGACACATTCAATGTGGACAGATGCATGCATTAGAGGCATGTTACCCCTATTTCTTTTTGCAAACAACCCTCCTTACACAGTGAAATCTATATTCTTATTTGTCTACTTAAGCTCAAGACTTTCTTTTGCAATTATTTCCACTATCTTCTGTATTTTCTTTCTCCTTCTCTCCTGGATCCTTCCCATCAGCCCACATGCATGCCAATATTTCCTATCTTTAAAAATCGATCCTTGTTCTCACATCCTCCTCCAGCTACTACTTATTTCTCAGATATCCTTTATGGCAAAACTATTTTAAGTAACTCTATTGTCTCCCCTCCTTGCTCTGCAGCTATTATTTCTGTAACATATCCCAGGGTTTTGTCCTTGCTACTTCACTCACTCAACCGCATGTCAATGCCCATCCTCTGAAGAAGTAACTTTCTGCAAAAATCTATCAATCAAGTCTTAATCTGAATCTTGTTATACCTCTTGGCAGCACTGGATGACTCTCTTTTGGAAGCGCATTTTTCATTTGGTTTTTAGAATGCCATCTCTCTGTTCCCTTCCTGCCTCAATAGCAGCTCATTTTCCTTCACTTGCTCTTATTCCTCATCGATAAATGTTCCATTTCAGACAACTTCTCTTCTCCAGCTGCAGTTCTTTCCCTAGTGATTTTTTTGCAGTCTCTGGCTTTAAATTCTGAGGGTGCCAAATTTGTTCTCTAGTCCCAACTTCTCCCATAAGCTCTAGACTCATATATTTAGCTACTTGACAAATGGATGTCTGAGAGAAACCTCAAATGTATCATGTATGCATGTGGGTGCGTGCACATGCACACATGCATTCTCACACATACATGCACTTACACACACGCACCCATGCACACACACATGCACTCATACACACGCACTCATGCATTCTCACACATACATGCACTCACACACACACTCATGCACACACACATGCACTCATACACACACACACACACACACACACACACACTCATGCACACACACACACATACTCTTCCACTTTTATCTAGTACATTGCACCACCCTTCAGTTGTTCAGAAAGAAAACCAAGGAAGCTTCCTTGATTCCTTGATTCCTCTATCAGACTCTATGTCCAACACATCAGCAAATCCTATTAGTATTCTCTTAAAAGTAAACCCTAGCTGCAAATGCTTTTCATGACTCCACTGCCAGCATGTAAGAGAAACCACCAAAACGTCTAGTCAGGATGACTGTAATCGTTTCCTAACGGGCTTTCCTTCTTTCTTTCTTTTTTATAATCTAATAATCTTAGCATCACAAACGGGAACACTACTTTAAAATGTAAATTACATCATGTTATTCTTAGTTCACAAGCTTCCAGTGATGTCCACTTAGGCAAAAAGAATAAGAAGTCCTTCCCATGCTTCCAAGACCCTACATAAACTGGACCTCTGTGATTCCCTCTGTCACTCTCTGTCTTATCCACACAGGTCTAGTTTGACTTGTTTGCTATTTCTCCAACATCCAAGCATGTGCGTACCCCAGGTCCTTTGCATCTGCTATTTCAGCTGTCTGAAATGTTCTTTACTAAGACTTGCACAGCTCGCTCCTTCACAGCATTCACATCTCTGCACAATCTATCTCTGTAGGCTATTTTATACTACTTCATAGCACTTACCCCAACTGATAATTTACTGCATATTTACTTGAATATTTTCCGTCTTTCCCACTAGAAAATGAGGCCCATGAGGGTTGGAATAACGTTGTATTCATCATTGTATTCCAGCACTTAAAAGACTACTTGGCTCATAGTTGGTTTTCAGTAAGTATCTATTGAATGAATAGATGATGAAATGGAATGGCTTACTTGTTCTTTACCATTAATTCCTATTTAGATTTATTTATTTATTTGAACCACTTGTTCTTTTTTTGGTGCTTATAACAAATTCTTACTTTAGGAATTTTAGGTTTCTTACCATTGTAGCATTTTTTTTTTAACTTAAATATTGTGATGTTGGATTTCCATGTGTATTTTAATGTTTTGGGTTATAAGCTCAATTTCCAGGGGGCTCCTTTTGTGGGGGTTCTGTGAGCTCTGTGGACTATCAAAGCACCCACAACAGGTGGTTTTCTAGTTGCCTCTGTCAAATTGCTATTAATTTTGTAGGTTCCAGACCAGCTTTACTGAGTATAGAAATGTGGGTCTTATAACCAGAGCAGTTCAGACTAGGGTCTCTGATTTCTTGCAGCTGAATCATTCTTAGGCTGACCAGATGTCTCGTGTTAAATGGGACAGAAAACAACAGTCCCGTTCCAAATGGTATATATGTTCGGCCTACTGACACCTTGAAGTTAGCCCGGTGAGACCAGGCTGACCACACACACCTTTAGAAATGGGAGAGTACAGTTATTTTCTGTCCCTTTCAAAACGGTGCATCTGGTCAGCCTAATTCGTCCTGTGGTCTAGTTGGAGGCATGGCATCCCTGCTTTCTTCAGGCCAAGACACGAAGTTTCTTCCAAGTAGGCATGTAGGGAGTGTATTTCAGCTGCTATAAGCACACAGGACTGGCTGTTGATGTCCACCCCACATAGACACTGAGGCCCCTAGGGTATGTATCCTGCCTGTCTTCCTTCACAGACCCTATGATCTCAGCATCTTTTCTTTTTACCATGTGTCCCACCTTCCCTGTGGAAAATGGAGTTAGTCCCTTTTTGATTTCCATGCTAGGCTACCTATTTGACTTCTTTAAAAAAACATTTTATGTAGTGTTTTTATGTGTTTCAAGTGGAAGGTGGTTTCCCATAGCAGTTTAGTATACACTGGACTAGAAATCTCTAACTTCACTTAAAAATATTTAGGATAATACCATAGGCTCAGAGGTTCATAGATCACATACTCATAGTGATGTTAATGGTGGTGGTGACAGTGTGGTGTGTTATGTGGGGATGTGGTGAGACTCTAAAGAGGCAAATAGTATCAGGAAACATGTCTAACTGTCTGAAAAGAAGTAATAGATGGTGTATTAATTTTCTGTGGTTGCTATAATAATTTATCATACGTTTGGCTATTTAAAACGACACGTACCTATTTTCTTACAATTAGTGGGCCAGAAGTCAGAAATGATTGTCACTGTGCTGAAATCAAGGTGTTAGCAGCGTCATGCCATTTCCAGTGACCCTGGGGAGGGGGGGACCTGTTCCTTGCCTCATCCAGTTCTGCCAGATGTCACTATCCCTTGGACTGTGGCTGCATCGCACAATCTTCAAGGCCAGGATCTTAAACTCTCCCTTGGCTCTGTCTTCAACATCACCTTCTCTCCATGAATCAAATATCCTTCTGCTTCTCCTATACAGATACATGTGATAGAATTTTGGGCCCCCTGGAAAATCCAGAATAGTCTCCCTTTCTCAGGATCCTTAACTGCTCACTCACATCTGTAAAGACCCTCACCCACCTTTTTGTTTTTCTTTCTTTCTGGTTTTGGTATATAAGGGTAGAGGAGTCACAGGTTGCTGGGAGTGGAATGTGGGTATCTTTTAGGGGACCATTTTTCAACCTACCACAGATGGCAGTGATGACTATAAAAAGAAAAGTTGTTCCTCTTCTCCCAGTGTCCTAAAGAAACAATTCCAGAGGGAGAAGCAAGAATGATAGAGAGCATGTAAGCCAAGACCAGAACAGCTGATTTATATAGAAGAAGAACCAAAAAGGAGAGGCATTGAGTCACAACTGGAGATGCACGTGGGAGAGACAATAGTTCTGAGATGATTTTATTCATGGGGAATCTGAGGGATGAAACTGGATACAAAGAAGATGCAGCTGCCTGTGACACTCCCAGTTCTCCAGAGCTCAGGTGATTTTTAGGCAGCAGCATTTACGTCGGAATAAAAACAGTTCCCGATAGGTAGGAATGGCTAATGGAACCACCCTATAAATGTGTTGTGTCAGGCTCTCCTCCTTCAGTAATTCCAGAAGTATGAAGATTACGTGGAGCCTGAGGAATGGGATCTGACGGATATCGACACAGTCATTTACGGTTCAGTGGGGTCAACCAAAGATCAACACAAGCTCCTCAAAAGAGGTCAAGGCCTTTTTTATGCAGTTAGAGTATATTTCCAGAATTTGCCGAGTGTGCAAGGGGATGACCCTGGTCTACAGGGGTCACAAAGAAAAGAAGGGCGGAGTTGCACAAAGTTCAACAAACTAAAAAGTGTACTGGGTCAAAAAGAAATGATTAGAGGTCACTCATGTCAAGTTACAATCAAACTGAGTGCTGTTTTTTCTTCAAAATTAAGCACAACAGGAGTGTTTCCTGAAGACCAAAGAGGTCAGAGAAAAGACGGGAATTTTGCCCCAAGTACTGGACCGTTTCTTGAAATTCAACATAAAAACTCGGCAAGCTACCTTTCTTCGGTGTGAGGATCCAAATAATTGATTCACTTTCTTCTGACACTGGAAACAACAGTGGAGATTCCATTAGTCCAGGACTTTAATCCAAAGGGTGATGGAAAACCCTACACTTCAAACTCAGCAGGACCTCTGAAAACATTACCCCTCCTGGAGTCCTGAGGTTCGCAGAGCTCTTCTTAATGTAAATCAAGCTTGAAAGAGCAAACCTCCAGGTCCTTTATGGACCTCAGTGTGAACGTCTGCACTAAACGAATCCCCTAGCCTTCTGTGTGCTCCAGTTCTACGGACTGAAGTAAAGTATTCGGAATGGAGTGAGTGTGAGGAGTTTAGAAGCAAAGCAAAGCAAGTGGCACCTGGGGCTCTCCTACGAAAATCCAAGGAGACACATGGACTGTGAGCTTT
>PVJL010005164.1:0-113774 GCA_004026885.1 Lyroderma lyra
TTGCATGCATAGAGGCAGCATGCAGCAAGGCCACCCCGGTTTTTAAATGGCTTTATGTAGATATGACTGACCCACAATAAACTCCACATATTTAAACTGTACACTTTGATAGGTTTTGATGTACAGATACATGCACCGCAATCAGTATAGCAAACATATGCAGCCCTCAGTGTTTCCTCCTGCCCTGGGTAAGCCCTCCTTTCTAGCTCTTCCAATCCCCTTACCCACATGCAACCATAATTCATTTTCTTTTACTATAGATTAGATTACGTTCTCAAGAATTTCGTATGAATGAAAATCATAGAGCATGCATTCTTTTTTGTCTAGTTTATTATTTTTGTTTTGCTGAGCATAATTATTTTGAGATTCATTCATGTTATTGTGTCCATTTTCTTGTATTCCATTATATTGATAAACCAATACCACTATTAGTTTCTCTATTCATCTGTTGATGGACTATTGGGTTGCTTACAGTTTTGGATATGACAAATCAAGTTGCTATGAAGATCTGTGCACAAATCTTTTTATAGACAAATGATTTCATTTCTCTTGGGTAAATACCTAGGAGCAGAATGGCTACATCATATCGTAGGCATACGTCTAAATTTTAAGTAACTTGCACAGTATTATTATATTAGTGACAAATCAGAAGTAATTTAAATTAGATGGTTCAATATAATATGACACATGGCATATGATGAAAAACTTTGGAGTTGTTTAAAAATGATTATGGATTTGTATTTGAAAGAAATATGACAATAGCATAAGAGAAAAATCAGGTTATAGATTTTTAAATACATATTTACCAAAATATAAATAGCATTTGTTTTATTTTATTCTATTTTTAATGAGACATTTGGGTGTACTTTTATGTATTGTGTAGTTTGTTTTTATAATGAGCAAAAACATTTTTATAATCTCCCTCTCAAAACTAATAAGAGTATTCTAATGTTGAAAATTGGAAAGAAAGCTTAGATGGATTCAGCTAATCAAGTGGTCATAGGTAGAAGAGGCAGGTTTTGGAGTATGATTTCCCATCCCACAAGACTCTATTGTGTTTGTTTTAACTTTTATTATGAACTACTCTGTATACGTTTCAATGAAAGGAAAGAATATTTAAAATTTTTTGGTATTCTGGAAGAAGTAAAGGAAGGAGTATTAATAATAGCTTGAATATTTTCAAATCAAATGCCTAAGTAAAGTAACAACTGATGTATAACTTATGTAGATCTATGCAAACAATTATTTAAATTGAAATAGGAGGGATAGAATACTCAAGAATGGCAATATTTTTGGATTGTTAATGTGTCAGATAAGCTGTTTGGTACAAGGCTGCCAAAAATGAGAAGTGAAGGACATTTAGCTTTGGGACAACCCAGCTAGTCTTTGTAGGATGATATTGGGAATTTCAAGGTTTATCTAATATAATGAAAATCATTTATGAAATGCTTTATAGTTTCCCAAACACATCCATATACATTAACTTGCTTAGTCCTGTGAAGCTCTGTGAGGAGGCAGACGAGGGATTTTCTTCAACCCCCACTTGATAAAAGAGAAGAGTCAGGTCTATAGAAGTTAAATAAATTAATAAACATTAGTATAGCTTCTTAAAGATTTACAAAGAGCTTTCATATGCGTTTTCTCATTTAGTCATCACAACCAACTCAGGAGAAAAGAGATAAAGAACACCATTTTCTTTCTCTAAACCCGTTTTTTCAGATAAAAAATTGATCTTAATTAGACTAAATAACTTGAAGAAAGATCCAGACGGTGAACTGATTGATATAAGTAGTAACGTCTAGACTTGAGGTCTAAAGCCAGTGTTCTCTAATTTACTCCACAACCACGACATACCTGGAATCACATGCTGGTGGTTACTAAAGTCAGTGCTAATTTCAGTCTTTTGACTTGTTTTAATGTTCCTTGCCCAGTACCACAGGGTTAGGTTAAGTGTAATGTATGTGTATTTTATCTTTCATTATTGTTCTATTTGATATAGTAGAAAACTGAAGGAGTTGATAGTAGAGAAAGAGTGTGTGTGAAATGGTATAGAATTGGGGGCTCTTTCAAAACCCATGGAATTTGGAATGCATGGCATAAACTTGTAGAATGCTGTATTGTTTCATTGCAGCTCATGACTTCCTGTACTTTGTGACAGTATCTATGTCATGATGAAATATGGTGTGTGTGGTTTAAAAAGTACAGATACGTCAATTGGTCCTGTGCTTTGTTTGATTCAATTATTTACTGCTACTGCTCTTCTTCTACTAGAAAGCTTTACTCTCTTATGGATGTCTCAATATGGCTAATGATTTGGCCTCTTCCTTTTGAAAATTCTTTTTGAGGAGCTTCTCCACATTGACACATTTTAGGATGATGTTCATTGTAGTATTGCCTAAAAAGAGTGAAATGATTGGCTTAGCATTATGTGTTTAGGAATACTTTTCTCATTTGTATTTAATATTTTAAATTTTTAAAAAATTTTCAATTACATTTGGCATACAATATTATATTAGTTGCAAATGTAAAACATAGCAATGAGACTATGTCATCACCCCAATTAATCTGGTACTCATCTGACACCATACATAATTATTTTACAATTTTATTGACTATATGCCCCTGCTATAATTTACATCCCCATGATTATTTTGTAATGTTGAATTTGTACTTCTTAATCTCTTCCCCTTTTCACCTACCTTTCCAGCCCACTTTCATCACCCCAACAAGTCTACTACCCAATTAATACTATACATAGTTATTACAATATTATTGACTATATTTTTATGCAATACCCCACATCCCCATAACTACTTTGTAGCAACCAGTTTGTACTTCTTAATCCCTTCCCTGTTTTAATACTCACACCCTAACCCTTCTTTCATCTGGCAACTATTGAAATATTTTCTTTATCTATGAGTTTGTCTCTGTCTTGTTCATTTTCTTCTTTAGATTCCATATAGAAGCAAAATTAACTTGCATCTGTCTTTCACTGTTTGACGCTCCACTCAGCATAATACCCTTCATGTCTTTTTATTGGAGCTTTTAATCCATTTAAATTGAAAGTAATTATTGATAGATATGAGCTATTGCTATTTTATTATTCAAAATTTTGCTTTTTAAAATTTTTCCATCTTAAAGAAGTCTGTCTAATATTCCTTGTAGTACTGGTTTTGTGACGGCAAACTCCTGTAACTTTTTCTTATCTGGGAAGGGTCTTTATCTCTCCTTTAAATGATAGCCTTGCTTGATGGAGTAATCTTGGTTGTAACCTTGCTTTTCCTCATATTAGATATTTTCTGCCAATCTCTTTTGACCTTCAGTTTCTGTTGAGAATTCAGCTGACACTGACAGCCTTATGGGAGCTCCCTTTTAAGTTGCTAGTTGCCTTTCTCTTGCTGCTTTTAGGATTCTCTCTTTGTCTTTAACTTTTGCCATTTTAATCTTAATGTGTTGTGGTGTGGGACCTGTTTAGGTTCATCTTGTTTGGAATTCTGTGCTTCCTAGACTTGTAGAGGGCTGTCTAGAAAGTAACCAGCCATATAATATGAAAAATAGAGGTATTTATGGCTATATTTTGTCCAAACAGCCCTTGTACTTCTATTTCTTTTGCCAGTTTAGGAAAGTTTTTTCTTTTTTTTTATCATAATTTATCTGGAGCTTTTTGTTATTCTTTCATTTGGGTTGTGCTTCTTTGTTTTCTCATTGTGGATGTCTTTCTGTATTTATTTCTATGGATTAGGTAGATCTGCTATGTCTCCCAGTATTGCTGGATAGCCTTATTTAGTAGGTGCCCTCTGGGACCCTGGTACTGTCTCCCTGGTCACTTGCACTGAGTGCTTCTGTAGATTCTGATTTGGTGTCAGTGCTGTGCATGGAGCTACTAAGCAAAATCTCAGAGTACACTGAGACCAGTTAATGCCTGCCTGGAGCCTATGGACTCCAATAGTTTTCCAAGAAAAAATTACAATGCAGGATGGACTGGCTTCTCATAGGAGGAAATGCCTCAGGCACTGGGGGGGTTGGATAGGGTGGGGTCCCAGTGAGTCAGCAGGGTGAAGCAAGCGGAGCTCACCGGACCAATCAAATTCAGACTTGGCCTTGTTGGGGTGGGTACAACACAGGAAAGATGGTGGCTACCAGCTGGCTGCACAGGAGAAGAACCACCCTCAGAAGAAGTGGCGACTGTCTTTCAGCCTTAGCCTTAAAGCCACATAATTCAGTCTGTGCGTGGGCATTTCAAGAGGAGGTCTGGGTTTTCCACAGCCTTCTACCTCACTGGGACAGTCAAAGTCCCACTGTTGTCACAGCTGGATGTTGTGGGGCTCTTCTTCCCAGCACTAGTACTCCGAACTGGGTAGTTTGGGGTGGGGCTGTGGTTCCCTCATTTCTCTGGGGAGAACCTCTGTGGCTGAGATACTTCTCCTGCTTCTTGGCGGTTTGGGGCTAGCCCTTTTTGTGTCTCTGCTCCTTCTACCAGTCTCAATGTGGCCTCTTCATTGTTTACTTAGTTATAAAACTTCTGTTCAGATAGACTTCAGATGGTTCTCCAGGTTGGTTGTTCTATAATTTAGTTGTAATTTTAATGTGTTCATGAAATGAAGCAGGCACAGTGTTTACCTACCTTGCCATCTTGGATTCTCCTAGTATTTAATCTTCAGTATTTTTTCTAACAACAAGAATTGTCTATACTGCCATGATACTACATTTAAGTTATTGCATAACAAATTGTTACTTTTGTTACAAGCTAAGTTGGGGCTAATATTTTACCCTTTTCTTAGAAACTAAAAGAGAGTAAACTTGAACCTTTGGAGTTGATTTATCTTTACCATCACTTGAGACTTGGTTGTACCAGATCTGATTGGCCTGAATGGTTTCAGATGAAATTTCCTGGCCTTCTGCCTATGATCAAGAATCACCTTCTGCCCTTGATTTTTAGCATCACCTACCTTTTCAAAATCTAAAAGGTATTCTTCCAGAAGTTTTAAATTCATTAATTGTGTAGCTATGCTTATCTGACATAGAGAAGTCAAGTGAAGAATCATATATATCTAGGACAAAATCTTGAGTCTTTGAATCCAGTTCTTTACTCTGCCAAGTTGAATATGTTGGAGAGTCAGAGCATCATTCTGTAAGCATGGCTCATATCCAACATGAATACCTCATTAGTATTTCCATATCTTTACACTGAGTTCTCTTAATGAATATCCAGAGAGTTCTAGAATTTTTAAAATTAAAGACACTATCTGACTCTGTCTTATATCTCTCTTCCTGTTGTGGTTATTTGAATACCCTTCAGAGATAATGATGGGTGCCGGTGATTGATTGGGTAGTCTTAGTTTGCTGATTGTTTTTCTTGGCTTTTTATTTTAATGCCCATTTTTATTAGTGTTCATTGTTTATTCATCAGAGGTCATCAGCAGCCTGAATATGGCCTAGAAAACAACACTAATAGTAGAGATGATACCCAATAACCACAGGCTATTGGTTTAGATTGAGAGAAAATAAATGGGTTCAATTCTCACATCTTCATTTCTCAGGTCCCACTCACTTTTTACCTTTAAAGCCAGAGAACAACCACTTGGATTCATAAGATAAAATCTATCGGTAGAGCCCCTCCTGATCTCATGACCCTAGGACGGAGTGTAAGCATGACTGCCAAGCAAGAACCTAGCATCTCGACACAGCATCATAGGAAAGTTGGGAAGAAATAATTTGTTTTGATAGAAATGGTCAATTTATTAGAGTAAGTGAGTAAAAAAGAAAAAAAGTTAGCAAGGAGCTTTGTGGTGCTGTCATAAGAAGAGTAAATGTATTGCCCTTCATGGTCTGCCTCAAAGTGTTTAATCTGGTTGGGAAATTCCAAGGATCTTTCCTGTTTCTATTCTATCAAACTTAGGGAGGAGACAGGAGCACACTTTTTACCAAAGTGGCTAGGCAACAGATCCTTTCACATTACTGTAATGCTGGGTGATCCTGACTCTCCACTTTGTCCCCTACTGCCATCTCACAACACACTAACAAGCCAAACACAAAAATTCTCTCTCTCTCCACCCTTTTCTGTTTCCTGCTTTCACATTGGGCTAGTAACAACCAAAGGGTGTGAAAGTGTGAGAATTTTTAATGTTGATTCTCTACCTATAGTAACATCACAGAAACTACAGTGGCCAGCCCTGAAGAAATGCCTTCCTCCAAGGACTACTTAGGTTCTTCACATCAATTCTCACCTAATTTTTGAGAGGACATGAGGAAGAGGAAATGCAATTTCCCATTTTTGTAGCTAGACACATTGGAGGTGCTGCCTAGACTCATGCTGAGTCAGGAAACAGTTTCAGTTTACACCCAAATATTCTCACATTTATGATCAGATGTTGGGCTGTTCTCTGACAGATAAGTGGATAATGGGGTGTTAAATCAAGAAGCAGAGGTTGGCCCCCAAAAGGAGAACAAGTTCTCTGTGGGTGTTTGTGAGGGTGGTAGAAAAAAGGCCAGTGTATACAAGTTAAAAAAAAGGAAAAAAAAAACTACTCTTTGGGTTCTGCAAAACTCCTCAAGTAAAAACAGATGGGTTCTGTGTCTTAATTGAGCTATTATTAGATGCTAAATTTGAACCACTCTTAACTGTTCCACCTTCCCCAAAAGCATCAATTAACTCAAAAAGTCCTGATTATATTCCTGTAGTTTTGGCAAAGGTAAAATGAATGAGTAAAGATGTCAAATTTTAATTCTCTCTCTCTTTTAATGTCAGCTGCTAAAAGAGGAACCATCCTCAAAGAGCCAAAAGTGGTTGACAGTAGGAATTGTGTTTCCTTTTCATTTAGAGTAGTCAGTGAATTTCTGAATCTTGAAGAACAAACCCACCCTCAGCTTCCCTTGATGAGCTAATAGTGGTGTGTGTGTGTGTGTGTGTGTGTGTGTGTGTGTGTATACAGGGGTGAGGAATGGAGAAAAGAGTGACGTACACGCTGCTTCTCTAGCTACCTGAAGAACTTTATTCCTACATTAAAAGGGAATTAGAGTGTGGATGGTTAGAATGCAGGAGGTGGGTAAACGAAGGCTCAGTTTGTGACATTGAGTCCTCTGCTTCTCTGTGCCTGTAGTTGGTGCTCCCTGTGTTAAGTATTAATGTGTGGCAGGTAGAATCTTGAATGTGATCATAGCTTTATACTCATCTCTTATTTTTTCTTTTTATTTAATTTTTAAAATATACATATATTTTATACATATATGTATATACATATACATATATTTTAAAAATTACAGTTGGCATACAATACTGTATTAGTTTCAGGTGTCACAACACAGTGACTAGACATTTACTTAATTCATGAAGTGATCACCCCAATGAACTAAGTACCCATCTGACACCATACATAGTTATGACAATACTACTATCATCACCATGCTATATTTTACATCCCAATGACTATTGTGTAACTACCAATATGTACCTCTTAATCCCCTCTCACTCTTCACCCATCCTCTCGACTTGCCTACCAATCCAGCAACCATCAAAATACTCCCTGTATCTATGAGCTTGTTTCTGTTTTGTTTGTTTATTTATCTTGTTCTCTATATTTCACATATAAGTGAAATCATGACATTTTTCTTTTTCTGTCTCACTCCACTCAGCCCAATGTTCTCTAGTCCATCCTTGTTGTTACAGCAAGGTTTCATCCCTTTAAAATTTTTTTTTACAGCTGAATATTTCCATTGCATATATGTACCTCCTCTTCTTACTGATTTGTTCATTGATGGACACCCATGTTTTGGCTATTATAGGTAATGCTGCAATAAACAGATGGCTACACATATCCTTTCATAGTAGTGTTTTAGTTTTTTGGGGTAAATACCCAGAAGTAAGATAGTGGGAACCTTCTTTATCTTCTTGTTAGATAGCCTCTGTTTTAAAGCCCATTTTGATTGGTATAAGTATTATTAGCCCAAATTTTTGTTTGTTTCTATTTTCATAAAATATCTTTTTCCATTTTTTTACTTTCAGTCTCTGTTGTCTTTTGATTTTAAGTGAGTGTCTTGTAGGCAGTGTATGTAAGGGTTTGGCTTTCTTATCCACTCATTCATTTTATATCTTTTTATTGGAGCATTTAATCCATTTACATTTAAATTAATTGTTGATAGGTATGTAGTTATTGCCATTTTGTTATTCATGTTTTTGATCTCTCTTCCTCCACACACTTTTCTTCTTAAAGTAGTCCCTTTAACATTTCTTATAATACTGATTGGGTGATGTTAAACTCTTTTCGTTTTTTCTTGTCTGGAAAGCTTTCTAACTGTCCTTTGATTCTAAAGGACTGATTTGCTAGTTAGAGTTCTTAGGTGTAGGTCCTTGCTTTTTTATCACTTTGAACATTTTGTGTCAGTTCCTTCTGCCCTGCAAAGTTTCTGTTGAGAAATCAACTCACAGTATTATGGGCAACTAACTGCTTCTCTTTTGCTGCTTTTAAGATTCTTTCTTTGTTTAACTTTTGGCATTTTAATTGTGATGTGTCTTGGTGTGGACCTCTCTGGGTTCATCTTATTTGGGATTCTCTACACTTAATGTTTATTTCTATCATCAGATTAGATAAATTTCTTGTCATTATTTCTTCAAATAGGTTCTTAATTCCTTGCTTTCTCTGTTCTTCTGGTACTCCTACAATCCAAATATTGGTATACTTGATGTTGTCCCAGAGGCCCTTTAAACTATCCTCATAATTTTTATTGTTTTTTCTTTTTGTTGTTGTGATTGGGTGTTTTCTGCTATTGTATCTTCCAAACTGCTGATTTGCTCCTGTGTCTCATTTAATCTACTGTTGATTCTTTCTAGCATTTTCTTCATTTCAGTTATTATATGTTTTTATTTCTGACTGCTTCTTTTTTAGGTTTTCTTTCTCCATTTTTATTTATTTTTATCTCTTCATTGAAGTTCTTCCTGAAATCATTGAGCATCTTTATAATGAATGTTTTGAACTCTGTCTAGTAGATTGTTTATCTCTATTATGTTTAGTTCCTTTTTTAAAGCTTTGTTCTGTTCTTTTATTTGGGACATATTTCTTTGTCTCCTCACTTTGGCTGCCTCCTGGTGTTTGTTTCTATGTATTAATATTAAGTAGACCTGCTATATCTTTCATTTAAGCAGAGTTGCCTTATGTAGTAGGTGTCCTATGGAACCCAGTGCCACAGTCTTCCTAGTCACTCTAGCCAGGTGCTCTAGGTATGTCACTTATGTGTGTTGTATGTGCCTTCCTGCTGTAGTTGAGCCTTGATTACTGTTTGCACATCAATGGGGGGGGTGTGATTGACCCTCAGGTTGATTCATTATGGAGACTGACCATGACTATAACAGAGGATCTGTTGTGCAGGGGCTGCCTCTATGAAGTAGAATTCACTTTAACAGACCTCTGGTGCCTGCCCAGCCTGCCCTCTGGATGCGTCTTTTGTGGAGGTGGTAGGGTGGTACTCCGGTGTGGCTTGAAGTTGGCTAGTGGATATGTTAGTTCTGAGATCTTCTGGGAGGGTCTCTTGTGCAGACCAAATTTAGCTGCTGTCTATTCTCTGCCCAAGGCCTTTCGGTATAAGCTATAAAGTTATCTGCAGATATTTTCATTTGTGCTGGGCTTGGAGGTGCCTGGGAGAGGCTAAGCTCTGAGCTAAGGCTGGCTGCCACTAGTGTCACAGTTGAGGCTGCTTTGTAAGAGGTATGGGACATATCAAAGACAACTGCTGCTTGTTCAGATTTCTGTAACTTTGAGAGATTTTAGGAAAGTTCTTAACATGAGGTAAGACAGGCCATTTGTATGGAAAAGCCACTGGAAGTGGTTTGGGTGGGGTTGCAAGTTGGGTGGTGTGGGGACTCAGAGAATCACCAAGGTGGAGTCAATGATGTTAGCCAGTTTGATGTAGACTCAGATATGGCACCTGCCTAATTCTGCACATTGGAAGGGGTCATGGACACTCAACAAAGGAACAGTGTCTTCTGTTAGCACTTCTATCTGGAGAAAGCTGCTCCTCCAGGCCTGACCTCTTCAGGGAAAGCCAAATAGTTCAGTTTCTCCTCTATGTTCCTGACATTGCCCTAGTGCTAGAGTTCAGAGTGAGTGAGTATAGCAGTGAGTAAATCTGTGTGCGGGTTCTTTAAAAAGAACGCCTGGCACTCCAGCAACACTTCGTGTCACTCAGCCACAATCTGCACTTGTTTTCATGATCAGAATTTATGGGGAATTTTCTCCCCAGAAGTGAAACCCTGGGCTGGAGAGGCTGAAGTGGTGCTGTGACCCCTGCTCCTTAGGAGGCAACTCTACTGCTGAGATATCCCTCCTAATTTTTAATCACCACATGTGGCTATGTGGCCATATTGTACCATGTCTCTACCCTTTTTTTACCAGTCTCAATGTGGCTTCTTAGGTATAAGACTTCTGTTCAACTTCAGGCAATTCTTAATAATGTTTTTTTCTGTGTTTAGTTGTAATTTCGATGTGGGAGGAGGTGTGTTCAGTGTTTACCTATTCCGCCATCTTGACCAGAATCCCGATATTCATCTCTTAAATGAGCAGCCCTTGCATATGAATGGTGGGAGGACTATGCAATCTCAATTTTAAATTGCTCTGAACATAACATTACAAATATGACAGCAAGATTTATTGTTGTTGAGGTTAAGGAGTAGGTATTAATAGTTGTGTCTTTCTTGGAGGTGGGATTTTATCCCACACTTGAGCTGAGTGTTGTAATACCTATGCTAGAGACATTTCTGCATCATTCAACCCTAATGTCTCCCTGGCATCTTTTTCCTATCACGTATGTGTAGCTGTGGAGATTGAGGGAGGAGAAAGAGAACTGCTGTTTTCCTTTCTGACTTCAAGCCCTGGCCCCGGTATAATTTTGGTCTTCATCTTGACACTTTCTATCATATTCTTCAGACACATTGAGCTCTGTTCTTCCCTATAGGGAAGGGGTGAAAAGTTCAGCTTTATCTCAGGCCATGCTGCCCTTCTTTTTTCTGATCCCTTGAACAGAATTGCTGACACTCACAGCTGATGGCACTTAGTCATGCAGGCTCATGCTCATGACCTGCTCACCTCTTATGCCTTCAATAAACAGTAGCAGGGCTGGGCTCACAGCATCTCCAGACTCTCTCAACAGGATTTGTATTGCTGGCCTGATTTACACTTTTTTTCTTCCTGCCAATAATTTGTGAAGTGTTTTTGAGAAGTGAAAGCAGAGGGAAGTGGTAACATATTTCTCTGACTGTTAGCCTATGTGCTTCAGAGATCAGCCCCATATAAGTTAAAGGTAAAATGGAAGGAAGATAAATTATGGCATGTGTAAGGCATTCTTGGTGGTCTATAATATCTATCCCCCCCTTTTTTTTAGCTCATAAAACCCCTTGCTTGGGGCAGCTGGTTTTCCTGTCCCAGGGATAGATCCATTCTCTGATTTCCCGACTTCATCTGTAGCTCTTTATGGTCACATGACCTAGTTATGGGTAATGGCATATATGTGGAAGTTGATTTCCAAGAAAGCTCTTTTATAATCAATAGAAAGCACAGTTACCATTGGTATTACCCTTTTCCATTTTTGCCTTAAATATCAGCAACCATCTTATGAGTATGAGGTGGCTAATATGAACACGAAGCCCACATGCTGAGGGTAGGAAGCTAGGAGGTATTATAGAACCTGAACCCCAATGGCTTCTCTGAGTATCTCAACACTAGTTACTTTCTCCTCCCAGATGTC
The DNA here is from genome assembly GCA_004026885.1 of Lyroderma lyra. Classification (NCBI taxonomy): domain Eukaryota; kingdom Metazoa; phylum Chordata; class Mammalia; order Chiroptera; family Megadermatidae; genus Lyroderma; species Lyroderma lyra. The sequence goes on from PVJL010005164.1 coordinate 11,734, forward strand.
ATGTTTTATGAGAAGAAGAAATCTCTGTTTAAGCCACTGTACATGAGATTGTTACTTCCAGCCAGAAGCACTATTTATGGGTGTTGTTAGTACAACTGAGTAAGATTCTTCAAGAGGCTAAGGAGGCCCATGCAGGTCCTGCTGAGTTTGCATCTGGACACATACAGCTGATGTACAGAAGTGGCGTTTGTGGGCTGAAAGTGCATGTGTGAGTGTCTGTGTGTTTAATGTGTGCACATATAGGAGGTACAGAGAGAGAGAGAGAGAGAGAGAGAGAGAGAGAGAGAGAGGTAAGGGAGGAGAGAAGAGAGAGATTGGAGGTGGTGGAAAGGAGCATGATAATGAGGAAAAGAGAGAAATATTCAAATCCTGGGAATACCTACCAAAATTAAGTATTTGAAAAAGATAAAACTTAAGAGTAGAGTCCCAATAATAGTAAATTTTATTTACTGTGTTTAAGGCTCACAAGGCTCCTATTCCTCCCCACCCCCATCCAGCTCTCTGCCAGCCATTTTCACCTGCCAGAAGGCTTAATTTACTTTTAAAAATGTATTCATTTCACAGAGTCCTTACTCAGCACCAAGCATTATTCTACAGATTGAGGGGACAAAGATAAAAATAAGGGTTAGAATTCACATTCTTGTGAGTGCCCATTTATCTTGCAACAATTAACATGCAGAATTCTGTGTAATGTTTAACATAGTATTGTAAAATAACTTGTTTTTTTAAATCACCATTTTACAGATGGGAAAACTGAGGCTTAATTTGAGGTTAACTAAATTCCCCACAACTACACAACTGTTGGAGCCAGCATTTGCAACCCCATCTAAGTTCGGTATCTACTTGTTGCCTGCTAACTGAGCTATTAATGTCTTTTAGGTGTCCTCAGTCTAATGGAGTGACGACCACAGGGAATACACTAATAAAGAGTACAGCTTTGGGGTCCAAGGGACCAGACTGGATTCTCAACTTCACTACTACTAGCTTAGCCATAGGCTCTTTATTTCAGAAGTGGAAATAGTATCTCCTTCACTGGCTGGAATTTAGTAAATTCTCAATTTGATAGCTGATAATATAGTGTGTGTGTGTGTGTGTGTGTGTGTGTGTGTGTGTATGTGTGATACAGACATTTAAATGACTGAAATAAAATGTGATGGCCATATTATTTGCATGTGTGAGGTTCTAGTATTTAAAAATAGAAATAGGTATTAAATGATTGAAGAAAATTAATAACAGTATCAGAGAAAATGGAACATTTGAGCTTGGACTTGAAGGATGATAAGCTATCGCCAGTCAGAGAAACAGAAGAAATGGAAAGGGGAGGCCCTCTAGGCATGGAGATTGTATACAAAGATAGAGGTAGGGTACAGCATCAGGTGTTAGAGTCAAAGGACACAGCAAGAGCTTGGTGTGGCCCCAGGAGTGGGAAGAAGGGGAGGTGACATTGGAATTGTAAGCCTGAGGTGGGCCTCTGAAGGTTCTTGTGTATCATGGAATCCAAGAGAGACTGCAAGCCTGAATGTCAGCTTTTCCTTAGGGACAAACAGCCTTTGGTGTGGCTCAAAACACAGCTTCTTAGGGAGTGGCAGGCTGGCAGGTAGCCTGACCAGAGCCCATGAGGTTACCACTCAGTAGGGTGAGGGTGCTCCCTTTCTGCTCCCTGTCCTTCCACCCCACCACATCTCTTCACAGCTCATTGGCTTTTCCAAGCAAGTGGGAGAATGCAGGGTGAGTGTGTGTGTGTGTGTGTGTGTGTGTGTGTGAAGATTGTGCCTCTGCATTTCCCTATCACAATAGCATCTCTTCAGAAGGAAATAGCTCTAATGGGCATCTCTATTACAGTAATAGCCACAGGCATTGCTTTCAAGAAGTATTAAAGAAGCAGAGAAGATGAGCCAATAATCCATGTTGGGGTGGGGGTAGGGTGCAGAGGTAACCTATCTTCACATATAAGGAGAATTCATCCTAAACCAGGTAAGCCTGGGCACATTTGGCAACATGTAATAAGAGAACTCACAAATACGCCGCAATTCTGCCCCAACCCTTGGCCCTTCATGCTGTTTAGGGGATGTCTCTTTTCCATTATTATATTTTGTTCAGCCCAGGAGGCCTCCTAAAGTAAGTGGAAGAAGAGCTATCTTGCCCTTTCCGTGAGAAGCAAAGTAGAACCCCATGCTCATTGACATGATGGGTTTCCTATGGCTCTTGGGCCCCCTTCTGTCCTCTTCCAGCCACAGAGAAATGGTACATTGCAGCTTTTCCCACAGGCCACTTGACCAGCATAATTTCTCCCCTTAGTGGTTCTTCATGGGGCAGACTTTGGCCACTCTTGGGATGCCCAGTTGGCTTTGTGCAGTGTCATCCTCAGACGCTTACCTAAGTAATTAAGCCACCGTATGATAATTTAGCCCATATAAATGTAAAAGTTCATGCCTGCTTTCTGTCCATCCTCTTCTGAGAAGCTTTACAGCCAGAGCTGTTGCTGTGGCATTGCCTTACTCTCCTTTTTAGGAAAAATAGCTGTCATGTGGACAACCCTAGGTGGGGAGGAAGCAAGTGAAGAAATTAGCGGGTGGGATGATGTGCTGATTGTTTCACCTTGGGTCCTCGTTGTACTGCTGTTGGGTCCCATGGGAGACAACTGTGTCCTTGTTATCCTTCCATCTTGGCTACTTCATTTCTCATTTCTGGATTCCTAGCCTAAGGCAAGGTTAACATGTGTGACTAATAGCATATCTACCCAAGATGTTTCTCACCTCATTCCCTTCAGACAGCCCCATCTTTTCAGCCCCTGTTACATTTCTCTCCTGTTACATTTATCTCCATCAGAAAGAGATGGAATCTTTCCTTGTGATTGTGGCAGCTTGACAAGTTTCTGTTTTTTCAAGTGAATAATCCTGTTTGTGACATCAAGGGAATGGTTCACCTCCCCAGAAGACCCAAGCCCACAAGTCTGAACCTTACTTGGCATGTCTGTATAGGTGCCTGGTCCTGGCTGATGGCAGGCAGCCTCTGAGGGGAGGTGGGAAGGGAAGGAGCACAGCACAGAAGGAGAAGGCGCATTTCCAGTGGGGAGGGAATCCGGGGCTGTTTCTTCCGGCCGTGTGCCTGTTCGCAGCACAGCCGCATTCAAAGCAGCTAATTGGCTTACGGAGCCTAGCATATATCATGTTCATTCTCCACACTGCATGCTCTTTCTCACCGCGAATCACCATCTTTTTTTAAAATCCCAAGTAACGCTGCCTTCTTCCGGAAAGACTGTTAACACTGGCTCTACCTATGAGAGAGATAGTTGTGGAAGGGAGGGAGGAAAATGCACTTAGTAGTAATTAGATGATCCAAGTTCAAGACTCAGCTCCCATGACTATGCCTTGTTTAATCCCTAAAACCACCATAGTAATATCATTGTCCTGTTTAGATTGCACATGAAAGTGCCTTTGCACACTGCTCAGATGAACGTTGTGGTGACAATATACTACCCCTCAGCAACATTACTACATTGTAACGGCCTTTGGGGTTATTTTACAGAGCTGTGTTTTCCTCAAGAGTCAAGGCCGAGCCTCCTATTGCTTTGCCATTTCCCATGCTGAACATGCTGTTCTTATGTTGAATTCAGTTCAACGACTTTGAGAGGTTTGCAGGAGGAATAAAATGTACCTGGTAGCCTTCTACGAGCAGCAATTATGCCAGACCTCTCTCTGGTGTGCTGTGGGACTCTAAAGGTGAGTAAGACACGGTGATAGCTCTCTAGGCATTTAGTTGGGTGAGAGAGCTGAACTTGCGTATGAATGACATTACCTCAAGAGAATGGAATGTGCACTTTGAACCAGAGATACAAGGGAGCACAAAGCAGCATGTTAAACTTGCTTTGTGTAATCTTAGTCTGAGATCCCTTCCCATTAACAGCACATGCACATTTTTTTTTTCCTAAGAACACACTCTTGTATATACTGACTCACACAGTCTTAAGCCTCTTGCATAGGAATTCTTTCTCTTCTAATTACTAACAGTGGGAGAGCAGGGGACATTTTCTTGGCTACTTCATTCCTTTGTCCCCAAGTCCTCCGTGCTTTACTCATGGTGACTTTGGTCTTAGGACACCCACCAGGCTCTCTCTTTCTCTTGATTTGTGTAGAAACTGGGCCACATCACCCTTGATTCCAGTGAGCCAGTAAGCCAAATCCACCTCCATCATGACTCTTCACCCAGAAGGGGCGGCTGTTTTGAATAACTCTGGGGGCATTGTTCCCTGTCTGGCTCAACCTCTCCAGCATTGTCAGACTGAGATAAGACCATCTGCCGAGGGAAGCTCAGGGACCCTGAGAGCTTGGGCCAAATAGTAGGAGGATGCAGGCTCTAGCCCCCATGGCAAGCAGAGGCCATAAAAATATCCTTGGAGGCTAAGGACCCAAGACAGCAGTGTGAATAGAATTCCACCAACCAAAACAGAAAAGGAAAGGCAATGAAGCAGCAGCCCTTCTGTCATAAGGTGTGGGATTTCAAGGTCATCATTGTTTGAGCACTTTCGAGGCCTCAGATACTGTGGCAAATCCTTTGACCTCCACAGCAGACCTTAGAGTGGGAATATTATGGTCCCCATTCTGCAGAGGAGGACATGGGAATACAGAGGTGTTTAGTTTCTTGGCCAAGCTAGATCAAGAGTTGGAGCTGATATTTGAACCTAGGTGAGTTTACTCAAACATTTGTGTATGTAGATATACCCCTCTATAGCAAGTGGGTAAAACAACTGTAATGAATGATGGAAACAAAAAACACAGTAGTAATATAGACATTGTTAATCAAAATTAAGAATCATGGGTTGTCTCCCTTCTTTTCTCCCTCTCTTCTTCTCCCCCTCCCTCCCTCCCTCCCTTTCTCCTTCCTTCCTCCCTTCTTTCCTCTTTTCCACTCTATCAACATTTAATAAAGGCTTTCTATATGTGTGTTCTCCACAATTACTGTCAAAATCATGTGCTCTCAGACATGGAGTCTCATTTCTTTACCTCATAGCATCAAAACTGCCTCAGCCTTCCCCATCTGCACCTACGCTCAATGCTATAAACTATTCTCATTCCTAAGCCCTTCATTTGTGTGCTTTCTGTAAAGACTTAGCGTGACTTACAGTGCCTTACAGGGAGAGGGATTTCATGGAACCTGTGTAAGCACTTCACTGTGATTTCTGTTATAATAATGTAGGAATAATTATAATATTAGGTCCCAGGTTTGCGTAGTGGAAAGAGAAGAGGTTATGGAGTTGGCTGTATATAGAAACTCAGCTCTGCTACTTACTTACTACTGTGTGCTTTCAAGAAATATACAAGTGTTTACCTCCTTTGAGATTCAGTTTCCTGGTATTGGTAATCCATTCTACTGGTTAATTAGATAGGAAAATAGATGTTGAGTTTCTAGCACAGTACCTGGCCCCTTATGGGTGTTTAATAAATAAATGTTAATTCCCCATCTTTCTTCTCTTCTACTTGGACTTGAAGCTTCTTGGGATCAGTGCTCATTGCATTGATCTTTGCATTTTCCATAGCACAAGCACCCACCTTTTCATATTGGGTTCATGTAGTTTTGTAGAACAAATATATACAGAAATGAGTCAGTAAATAGAAAATGGGCATGAAAAGTTTTTAATGGAAGAAGCCTCTGAGATCTTCCCCTGGTTATCATTCCCAAAGTTTCATTTATATTGGCAAGTAATGATTAAACCACTTCTCTGATAGATACTGAGTGTAACAAGGTGAATTAAGTATGGTTGTCACAAAGAAGGAGCTCACAGTTACATGGAGGAGACATTCTTCATAAAGAACTCTCTACAATACCAACGTATGAGGAAACATGGTCGTCTGAGAGGCCTGGGCCTGCTTTTTGCTGCTTTAGTTATTGGCTGTGCAATATTGGAACTTAACGCATTTGAGTCTTTGTATTCTCCTCTGCAAGACAGAGGTGGGGACTTCAATAACTTTATCTCATGGAATGTTTGCAAGTATTAAGTGAGAAGTACCAGCAATGTGTTTGACTCACAGTAGATGCTAAGTAAACAGTAGCTGATGGATGATTAAGCAGATATTGTCATCAATACCATGTTGTAGGGGCTTAACTTGAAAGCAAATCTCACTCATTAAGTGAAATTCTAACAAATGGGGGCAAGTATGAAAGAGAATACACCACAAGCATTATGCATGAATTCAGCAGCCACAGACATAAACACCAAGTTCAGCTTGAGGAGAAAGTGAAGAGATGAGAAGGTGGGGGTGGCAGTGGGGCACAAAAATCTGGATCACAGAGGAATTTAAATGTCAACAAAAAGCATTTGGAAGGTATTACATGGAGAATAGCAAGCAAATAAAATAATTAATATAGAGGAAATGTAATCAGAACTCTGTTTGGGGACAGTAAGGTAAAGTCCCTTCTCAAATTCCTTTGATGGCTTTCCAGAATAACTCAGAATGATTCCAATACTTTTGCCATGGCCTCCCAGGCTTCCCTCCTGCTACCATCCACCATGCCCTCTCGCTCCCTGGTGTCCCAGCCCCAGCCCCATAGCCACACTGGTCTCTCTGTTGTTTAGAAGCCCATCAAGCACCACTCTCAGGGCTTTTTTCCCTGCTGTCCCCTTCAGGTAAGGTGCTTTTCTAGCAGGTTTCTGATGGAACATTCTTCCCTTCATTTAGGTCTCTGCTCAAATGCTAATGAACAAGGAAGGCCTTTCCTGATCACTTGTCTAAATAGCACCGCCCGCCCTCAAAGCACTTATGTGTACATGTATCTTATTTGGGTTTTGCTTCCTTTATAGACTATGAGCTTTATGAGAGCAGACAGCTTCTTAGTGTTTTTCCCCAGTGCCCAGAACAGTGCCCAGCACAGAAAGATGCTCAATGGATATTTGTTGAATGAATCATGTAAATAATGATGAATAAATAAGAGGCTCATCCAACAGCACAGATGAGAGATGACAAGGCCTTAAACCTAGTCAATGATGGGAATGAAGAGCAGCAAATATTTTGGTTACTCAGATATTAAATTTGTGCTGTTAGTATGTGTTGAGGACACGAGGGAGACAGGATCTCTGCCTTCTCAGAACATACATTTCACTAGGCAAGACAAAACCAATGGGTCAGGTGATCACAAGACAGTGCAATAAAAGATCTAGAGAATTTAGGGGGTGGTAGAGTACAAAATAACATGTAAGTATTTTTATCAATTCATTCATTGTTCAGTCATTCAATTTGTCAATTGGGAAATGAAGGAGAAGAAAAAGTACTATAAAATCCATTTCCATTTGGGCTAACTGAAGGGGTGCTGTTATCTGAGATGAGAATGATCCAAGAAAAGGCTAGTAGGTTCCCTGGTGGTGCAGTGGCTAGGCTTCAGTGCTCCCACCACTGCAGCCTGGGTTCGATCCCTGCTCAGGGAACCAACCCAAAAAACAACGAAACAAAACCAAACAAAAACTAAACAAACAAAGAAACACAGGCTAGTAGAAGAGGGAAAGGGACCTAGCATGCAAGTGTCTACAGTGTGCAGTGGGCTAGGCAAGAGGTAGAAAAAGTACTGGGTGCGATTTCTTTTTTATAAATTATCTTTTATTTTTAAATTATGGTTGATATGCAACATTATGTACGCTTTAGGTGTATAGTGTAGTGATTCGACATTTACGTAACTTAGGAAGTGATGACCCTGATAAGGCTAGTACCCATATGGCACTACACATAATTATTACAATATTATTGACTATTTTTCTTATCCTGGTGACTGTTTTTGTAACTGGCAATTTGTACATATTAATCCCTTCCCATTTTTCATCCTTCCCTACCAAACTCCTCCCATCTGCCAACCATCAAAATGTTCTCCATATCTCCATATTGTTTCAGCTTATTTATTCATTTATTTTGTGTTTTTAGATTCCACATATAAGTGAGATCATATGATATTTATTTTTTCTTTCCATTTTACTTCACTCAGCATGATATCCTCTAGGTCCATTCATGTTGTTGCTGATGGCAGGATTTCGTTCTTTTTATGACTGAGTAATATGCCATCGTCTATATGAGCTACCACTTCTTTATCCATTTGTCTATCTATGGACACTTATATTGCTTCCATAGCATAGCTATCATAATTAATACTGCAATGAAAACAAGAATTCCTACGTCTTTTTGAATTCGTGTTTTGGGTTTCTTCAGATTAATACACAGAAGTAAAATTGCTGGGTTTCTCTTTGTTTCTTGTTATAGCCCTTGTTTTAAAGTCGACTTTGTCTGATGTAAGGATTACTACCCCAGTATTTTTTTTTTAATTTTCATTTGCATGGAAATTTTCTTTTACTTTCAATCTGTGTGTCTTTTAATCTGAAGTGAGTCTCTTGTAGGCAGCACATGTAAGGGTCTTGTTTTCTTATTAATTCAGCCACCGTATGTCTCTTGATTGGAGCATTTAATCCATTTATATTTAAAGTAATTGTTCATAGTATGTAGTTATTGCCATGCTATTATTCATATTTTTGACATTATAATGTTTTTCTCCTTATTCTTAAAGAATTCCATTTAACATTTCTTTTAATACTGGTTTTGTGGTGATGAACTCCGTTAGCTTTTTCTTGTCTGGGAAGCTCTTCATCTGTTCTTTGATTCTAAATAATGGCTTTGCGGAGTAGAGTAATCTTGATTATAGGTCCTTGATTTATGTAATTTTGAATATTTTTGTGCCAGTCCCCTCTGGTCTGCAAAGTTTCTGTTGAGAAATCAGCTTTATGAAAGCTCTCTTGAAGGAAACTAACTTCTTTTCTTTTGCTGTTTTTAGCATGCTTTGTCTTTATCTTTTGACATTTTAATTATGATGTTTCTTGGAGTGGGCCTCTCTGGGTTCATCTTGTTTGGGACTCTGCACTTTCTGGGCTAGTATGTCTTTTTTCTTCACAAGATTAGGTAAGTTTCTCATCATTATGTTTTCAAATAGGTTTCAATTTCTTGCTTTCTCTGTTCTTCTCCTGGTACCCCTATGATGTGAATGTTGATACACCTAATGTTATCCCAGAGGCCCCTTAAACTCTCCTCATATTTTTGGATTCCTTTCTTTTTTTTTTGTCTGTTCTGGTTGGGTGTTTTCTGTTACTTTATCTTCTATATTGCTTATTTGATCCTGTGCTTCATTCAATCTACTGTTGGTTCCTTCCAATGTGTTTTTCACTGTAGTTATATTCTTCATTTCTGACTTGTTTTATTTTATGGTTTCTATTTTCATTTTTATGTTTCCTATTACTTCATTAAAATTTTTACTGAGTTCACCTACTCTTCTCCTTAGTTCATTGAGCATCCTTATAACTAGTGTTTTGAACTCTGATAAATTGCTTGTCCTCATTTTGTTTAGTTCTTTTGCTGGAGTTTCATCCTGTTCTTTCATTTGGGACATGTCTTTGTGTTTCCTTATTTTGACTGATTTTTTGTGTTTGTTTCTATGTATTAGGGAGAATTGTTATGTCTCCAGGTCTTGGAAGAGTGGCCTTATGTGGAGCCCAGGGACGCAGTCTTCCTGTTCACTAGAACTGGGTGCTCCAGGAGTGTTCCTTGTGTGTGCCTTCATTTTGTGGTTGAGACTTGATTGTTTTTGGCATTTCAATAGGAGGGATTGACCTTCAGGCTGATATGGTTGTAAGAAATGGCCATGATTACAACAGAGGTGCTGTTGTGCAGGGGATGACCCAGCAGGGCAGGATTTGCTTTAGTGGGGCTCTGGTGCCTACTGAGTCTGCCTTTAGTTGTGTTCTTTGTGGGAGTGCTTGGATGGTACTCTGGTGTGGTCTGAAGCTGGCCAGTGGGTGCTAGTTCTGGAGCCTGTTGGGAGGGGCTTTGTTGCAGGTCAAGTTCGGCTATTGCCTATGCCCTGCCTGGGGCCTTTTGGTATGAGCTACAAAGTAATCTGCAGATGGTTGTCACTTGTGCTGAGCTTGGAGGTGCCTTGAAGAGGCTAAATTGCAAACTGAGAATGGCTTGGGGCTGCTTCCAAGAGGAATGGAGCATGCTGAGATCAGCTGCTACTTGTTTGGGGTTGTGAACCTTTGACAGATTTTTTAGGAAAGTCCCCAGCAGAAGTGAGACAGGTTCCATGGAAATGCTGCTGGAATCAGCTTGGGTGGGCCAGTAAATTGGGTGGAGTGGGGTCTCAGGGAATCACCAGGGTGGAGCAAATGGTTGATAGAGACTGAAACTTGGTGCCTGTCTATGCCTGCAGGTTGGGTAAGGGGAGGGGCTTGGTAAAGTAAAAATGGAGTATACCAGCACTTCTTTTTGGGAGAAAGCTGCCCCTCAGCCTTTGCCCTGAAGCCAGACAATGCAGTTCCTCCCTATGTCCCTGGCACTTTTTAAGCTGCTGCCTCAGTGTTGGAGCTCAGAGCAAGTGAGTCCATCAATAAGTAAGTCTATGCATGGGCCCTTTAAGAGGAATGTCTGGGATTCCAGCAGCACTTAGTCTCAATCAGCCAAAATCTGCACTGGTTTTCATAGTCAGAAGTTTGGGGGACTTCTCTCCCCAGCACTGGAACCCTGGGCTGAAAAGCTCAGTGTGAGGCTGGGAACCCTTATTTCTCAGCGGGGAACCTCCACAGCCAATATTCATGTTGTTTCTTAACTAGACACTGAGTATAGAGTCTGCCTGTTTAGTATCTCTGCTCCTACGAGTCTTGACATGGCATTTTCTGTATATCCTTTGTTACAGGTTGTCTGTTTAGCTAGTTTTCAGGTGGTTCTCAATTATGGTTGCTCTGTAATTTAGTTGTAATTTCAATGTGTTTGTGAAAGGAGGCAACCACAGTGTTTACCTACTTTTCCATCTTGACCAGATGTCACCTGGATGTAGATTTGTTTTCCAAGAGGTTGGCAGTGAAAGAATGGAGAGCGAAGAGGAGGCAAGTTAGAGGAGATATTTTAGTTTAGCTTAGATTTTGGTTACTTGTTATTTTGGAGGCATTTGAGCATGTTTTTTAATTTGTCAGTAAAGGAGTGAGTGACAAAAAGATTTCAAGAAGTCACTGGGTTGTTAGATCATGGAGAAGACAGGAAGGTGTGTGATTTGTATTTATTAGTGTTTGTTAGTGCAGAATGGTTATTCTTTCAAAAGGAGGAGAAAAACGTTTTCTCAGAAGCAACCCAGAAGATGATTTAAGTGGTGGACATGTTTTGATTTGGAGAAAAGTTAACGGACCCTCTTAAGTTCTTCTTAGTCTTCTTTTTATCGATGAATAAAATATAAAATTTGAGAAGATTAGATTTGAAAAAAAATTAGGAGATGGTACTATACAGATTGGCAGATTTAGTGGTGTCTTTGAGACCACTGATGAGCATCTTCTGTGAGCTGACATGCAGGCAAGGCTTTCCCAGCCTCTACACACCTTTAAAAAGCCACAGTTTATCATTCACTTACTTATGTCAGGTATCTACCATGGACTTTCCATATATTATTTCTGTTAGTTCTTATCACAACCCTGTAGAGACAAGTGTTATTATTTACATTCTGTGGATGGGCAAAGAAGTCAGAGAGCTGTTAAGAAACCAGAGTTAGACAGCTTCTGAGGAGTATCAGGTTTGAATCCAAATAAAAGCCCATGTCAATGCATCTCTCTCTCCTAAGGGACCCATATGAGATGGCTCCTTTTCTTGCAATGACCTTTCCTGGAGTAGTTTATGGTATACGATATATAGTAGACTCTCTGTTAACTGGAAGTCAAGCAACCATCACGATTTTTTTGCTGGTTTCTAGAGATTTTGCCAATGCTTGAATTGTGATTAATGAAGAGTCTACTTACATTTATTCAGCATCTACCTATCCCCATGGGTGCTGGTTGACTGAGAGTCTACTGAAGTCATTATTTAGGGGCTCTGAGTCTGAGCTAGTTCTAGAAGCACTTCAAGAAGTGGCCATGAAGTTATATGCTTTTACTAGGGCAAACTGTCAAATGACAGACAATTCAAGTATATGACAAATGTCTGGAAAGTATGCAGGGACGTAATATGAAAAATAGAGACATTTGTGGCTAGATGTTTTTTTCGGGACAGTCCTTGTATAACCTGAATTTCTCAACAAATCTCAGTATAGCTGTAAGTTGTCCTTTTTGAGTGAGATTAGCTAGTGGTCTAATTTTGCAAGAACCATCTCCTAAGATTGCAAGAAAGTTCATTGATTCCTTCTACAAGAGGCCCTTTGTAATGAACTGTCGGCCAAGCCTGGCCAGCTCACTGTTTGCATGGGCATTTAATTAAAAAAAAATCTGAACATGACCTGGATAAGACCTTGAGGTTCCAGAATTAATACATGTCCTGTTCCTGCCACACCTGTGACACTGTGAATTTGTAACCAAACAAAACCTGGACAGATTCCATGCCAGTTGTGACTTTAATTAAAGCTATTTGGAGGGGCTGAAGGCTAATTTAAAGGTGATTGCCAGATGGGTTTTCTCAAGTCTAAAAGTGCTAGTTTGACAATTAATGATAGTGCAAGGCTTAATTGGCTCAAATTGAACAAGTAAAAAGGAATAGAGGAGGAACACAAGCTGATGGGACCCTCTATCCACATGGTGACAAGTCACCTGAAAACCCACTGACATCTCCTTCCTCTCTTGATCAGAGAAATGGAGAGGCAAGGCTAAACCCGGGTATGGACAGGTGATAAGGTAGAGTCACTTCAGTCCATTTCTTTTGTTTAAATATGTGATGAAACCCTGTTGCAACACACCTTTTTATTAAGATTTGGCAAATTAGTGGCATAGAGTTTAAACTGTGGAACATAACCACAAAATACAAAACACCCATCAACTCTAATTAGATGTTAGTTCTATGCTGCAATGCTAGCACTTGAAAGCTGTCCAATTATATTCCTTAATAAAATAAACTTAATGGTGGTGCTAGAGACAAAGATAGCTCCCTGAAGAAATGTGCTATAAAATATTTTAGAGATACAGGTGAGAGGAGAAATTTCAGCTTGTTCCCAATCATTTCTGTTATTACTAATTGCTTGTATTTTGCATAGTTCTACAACTGAAACCCCACTCTTCCACACCATGACCAGCTCATAGAATCCTTCAAAGATTTCCTTTACTTTCTGGCTAAATCAACTAGGTTCTACTGAATGCCCATTCTATTTAAGTATCTCTGGTCCTTCTGATACTCTGAGAGAGAGAGAGAGAGAGAGAGGGAGAGAGAGAGAGAGAGAGAGAGAGAGCAAGAGAGAGCTGATTAGCACAGCCATGGAGAACATAGACCACATCTGCTCAACCAGAAAGTCTGTAAATTGTAGACCTCACTTACTACAACTGCATATTTCTATAATTCTTAGGGACCTGAACTGAAATCGACTGAAGTCTACTTTAAATGACAGAAAAGGTAGCCACTAAAGGTCTTTTTATTGGCTGTCATTTTCTTTTTTTAGGAGGCAGATTGAACCACTTGAATATTTCTTAGACTGCTAGAGTTAAGAATAAATATTGAAATCATGTGATGTGGCAGGAAGAGCATTGGGCTGAGAGTCACAGGGGCTGATGTTCCAGTACCAACTGTGTCACTTACTTAGCTAGGGCTCTTTAGGCTAAATACTTACCCATATTCTCAGCCCTTCATCTGAGTGCTGGCTTTACTCTAAATGGCCTAGAAATTTCTTTTCAACTCTGTATTTCTGTAACTCTAATTTATGATTACAAATTTAGTTCATGGATGAGATGAATTTAAAATCTTGGATTTCTGACTCCTAATCTAGTGCTCTTTGCATTCCACTAGATAGACTGAAATTATGACTCCATGCAGCTTGTGAAAATTTGTTAATTGCATTAACAATTACTGTGAATCAGAGAACAGGAAATGCTAGAAGGATGAGCACAAAAGAGATCTTATTTTGTTTGGTCAATTAGGAAATGGACTGAGGCTTCCGCATTTATTCCATCTGGGCAGCTGCTATTAGACTTAATTTAAGAAGTCATTGGCATTGACTTCAAATTTGTAGAACTCTCAGTCAGTTAACTAAACACCCTTAACCTCATGTGAAGTACTTATTACTTTTATTAGTTAGGGTAAACCTTATGACCTTCCCATTATAGGTAAATGGAATAAAGAAACTGCTAAGATACTTGTGCAGTTTGGTAGCTAGCTTATTTCTTTTAATTCCACCCCACCCTTGTCTTTCTCTAACTCACTTGGGGTTGTTTTAAGTTCTTTTCAAGATGCCTAGAAGTGTATTGACTTTTTAACAATTTAATTTGAGAAGTTATCTTTGTACAGTTCCACATTCTACATGCATGTCATGTCCTTTTCAATGGCTAAGGCATTTGCCAAGCCAACTTCTTGAATTGAGTACCTTTCCTTCTATAAATATGCATGTGGTGTCCCTCTGCTACCACTGATCCTGGATTTAGAGGAGTATGTTGAACTCTAATAGCATTTCACTGCTTACTATGCAGCCCTCTGCCATAGGTCTCCAAGTATTCAATACATAGAAAAGTATTGTAACTAGGTGATGACAATTATTACCACTCCCAGCTAACAAATGGCAAAATAGAGATACTTTTAAACATTGATGAAAGTTAAAATAGTGTTAGTCAAGAGCTGGTATTCTGGAGTTAGACTGCACAGATTGGAATCCAGTAGAAATGGAATCCAGTTCTGCTGCTCATTGCCAAGCAAGTTATAGAACATCTTTGTGCCTTTCTATTGTGTTGTTGTGAGAATAACACTTTATAGTAAGCATTCTGTGCATTAGTATTTTTATTTCCCTTCATCATCATCACTGCTGCTACCACCATCTCATTAACGTCATCACCACTCTCACCACCTCCACCACCACCATCACTGCCCCCATTACTGCCACCTCCATCACCATCATCATCATCTAGCCAGTGAATGACAGCAGCACAAACAGAACATATATAGCTACTTAAATTTTGAAACAGTGGCCTATGAGTCATACAGACCTAAATCTTGAACGCTAGAAAGACGCAGCAGACACAGACTGTGAAAAGGGGTTTGGGGCTGCAATAGAGAGAGGCTTTGCTTATACCCTGTTGAGGGGAACACAGACAATATGCCTTCATGGCCTATAGCAAATGGATAGGAATGTGATAAAATTCAAAATTTTTTTCTTTTTTGGGGGGTATGCACGAGGGGGTGGACAATGTCATCTAAGTTATTGTGCCCACTTAAGGGGTAAACTTATAGCTTGAGCCCTCTGTAGGCTCCTTTCTGAAGAGTTGAGAGAACAGCAGGCATAAAACCTCTAATTTTGTTTTATCTACATCATCCAAAAGTTTGCATCCCTGTGAAACCCTGGGATAAAGTCAGTGCAGAAAGAGTCTGGCTTGGTGGCAGAGTGGCTGGAAGCACTGCCAAGTGAGGATCTTACCAGTTAGGCAATGGTGGCAGAGCAGATGACAGTGAGCTCAATGATTTCCTAGGAGAGAAGGGACCAGAGGATTTGTACAGACTGATTTCTTCCCCATCATCTGTTTCTGCAGCCCCCATCAGCATGGAGACTACGCATTTAAAATATGCAATCAAGCCAGATGCTCCCTTATATTCGTAATGAGCACGAGCCAAAATGGGGACTTAACAGTAAAAAGGCAGAATCTTTTGGATCGTGGTGACTCTGAGGCAGATTCTAGAGAAAAGAATGTAGCCTCCATCTTTAGAAATGTTTTAATATAGGTCTAGCTTTTTAGATGTACAGACCATAAATTAGACAAAAAATTGAGTACCAATTGTAACTTAGAGACTATAGCAATGATTATTCAATTCATCTTCATAGTAACTATAGGGATTATTATCTAATTTAATAGATAAGAAAACAAACTCAGAGTTTCCAAAAGTCAAACAGTTTGACATGAACCTAGGTTTACTGATTCTAAGTCCATCCCTTCAGTGATACATGTCTAAGCCCTTGGAAATGTTGCTTTTGAGGGATACAAATAGAAATTGGCTTTTCTCAGTTCTCCACATTTTACTCCTTCAGCATCCAGGGAAACATCATTCATCCATTCACTCATATATTTATTAATTTATCCATTCAAAAAATTTTAATCATCTGCTACTCTATAGGAATATTAAGGACAAGGATATAGCCATGAAGGAGACACGTCTTTATCCTCACAGAGAGCCCGATTCTGCCTATGTAAAAGATACAATAAACACGTAAAATCCATAAATAGACTTCTTCTGTGAAGTAGACAGTGGTAGAAATAATCACTGATGAGGGATGTGAAGTACTTCAACTCAGGCATCCAGAAAAGGCTCCTTGAAGGTTACTTTGAGAAGACATTTTTATAACTATTTTATAATCTAGGGGAAGAGCATTCTTGATAGACAAAGGAGCATGTTCAAAAGCAGGAATAGAAAATAGCATTGCCTGTTTTGGAGGAACAGGAATAAAAAACATGTGAAGTGAAAACCTGGAGACAATGGAAAAGTTTCAGATGGGGTCCCCAAATGGACATGAACAAGATCATCTAAGGCCTTATGGGCATAGTAAGAGATTTGAAATTTATTTAAAATGTAATAGTGAGGTATTGAAACTTTCAACTACTGGAGTGGAGTAGTTTGATTTAAATGTTAATGGGGAATAAATTTCAAGGCTAAAAGGGGGAAGTGAGCAGTAGTTGCATAAGCGAGGGTGGGTAGCAATGGAAATAGAAGGAAATAAAGAGTTGAGACATTCTAGAACAAAGAAGATTGAGTATAGGGAAAGAGAGAAATTAAAGATGATTCCTAGTTTGAGGCTCAATAATATGCCATTTTTTGATAGAAGCACCTCAGAGAAGGGAATGCATGTGTGACAGGGGGATGCATGGAATGAAATTCTGTTTTGTCAGTGTATGGTAAGTTTGAGGAGCCTATTGGATTTAAGTGGGCATTTAGATGTATAAATTTTTTTCTCTGGGAGATGGACTGGATCGAGGATATAGGTTTAGGAATAACCAGGATATAGATGGCATTCATAACCAGGAGTTTGCATGAGGCCATCCTGGGAAAGAGTGTGAAGACAGGACAGTTGAGGATGAAATTGGAACCCTGGGATACTTGTTTTAGAGGTCAGAAAGAGAAAGAGAGAACACAGTGGCTGAGAAGGAGCAACTACCTAGATAAAAAGTAAATGAAGAAATAAACAGGAGACTGGTATCACAGAAGCTTGAAGAGGAAAGTATTTCTTTTAAATGCTGCTGAGAAGAGAGAGATACAAAGGGAAAAGTGAAATGACTTTTGGCAATTTGGTAAGATGGAGTAGGTGATGACCTTGATAACAGCTGTTTTGTTGGAATGGATAGATTTGAAAGCTCAATTGTAGAGGATTGCGAAGGGAATGGGAGGTGAGAAAGGGGAGAGATGGATAATACAGACAACACTTTCCTCAATCCACTTCTAATTACACGTAGTCCCATACCACAAAAGCTAGATATTGACAAAACTTTGAAAGGCCATTTGCTGTTCCTAAAATAACCATGACAAATGCAGGAAAGTCAATTTTGTGGTACCTCTTTGCAACTCATTCCATTTTTAAAGAACTTTTTTTACTATCAGTAAGTTATTCTATCTGTTGACCTGAAAGATTTTATCCATTTCAATTTTATATAAAGACATACTAATTGCATTAATATACCACTCCTTGCTCAAATGCTTTTATAACTCTTTCATCTTTTTTATTGGTCTACTCCCAGATTTTAATGATACATCCCCCCATGCTGGTTTCAGATTGTGCTGTGTGTTCATTTGCATTTTAAACATTTTCACTAACATGTGAGTTCCAACAAAGAGGAAATACTGCTATCAAGTGTATGCCTGGTACATAGTAGATACTTACAAAATATTTATTTTATAACTGCTTTTTTGGTAATTCTTTTTTTTTACTGCTAAATTTATTGGGGTGACATTGGTTATCAAAAATTACATGGGTTCCAGGTGTACAAATCTACAGTGCATCGTCTATGTGTTGCATTATGTGTTCATCACCCAGAGTCAGTTCTCTTTCTATCACCATGTATTTGAGTCCCCGTCCCTCCTCTCTCACCCTCTGGCCCTCAGGAAACCACTGAACTATTGACTGTGTCCATAAGTTTTTGTTTCTTTGTTGCTTACAATTTTATATTCCACATATGAGTGAAGTAATACGATTCTTGTTTTTTTTTCTGTCTGGTTTATATAGCTTAGCATGATGACCTCAAGGTCTATCCATTTGGTTGCAAATGGTAATATTTCATCTTTTCTTACAGCTGAGTAATATTCCATTGTGTATATGTACCATGGCTTCTTTATCCAGTCGTCTGTCGCAGGGCACTTTGGTTGTTTCCATGTCTTGGTCACTGTGAACAGCGCTGCAATGAAGATTGGGGTACATGAGTCTTCGCAGACTAAGGTTTTCAAATTTTTGAGGTATATCCCCAGAAGGGGGATTGCCAGGTCATATGGTAACTCCATTCCCAGTTTTCTGAGGACCCTCCACACTGCCTTCCACAGTGGCTGTACCAGTTTGCACTCCCACCAGCAGTGTACCAGAGTTCCTTTTTCTCCACATCCTCTCCAGCACTTGTGATTCCTTGTCTTGTTGATAACAGCCATTCCCACAGGTGTGAGGTGGTATCTCATTGTGGTTTTGATTTGCATTTCCCTGATAGCTAATGAGGATGAGCATTTTTTCATATGTCTGCTGGCCATTTGTATTTCTTCATGGGTGAAGTGTTTGTTCAGGCCATCTGCCCACTTTTAAATTGGATTTTTTGTTGTTCAGTAATATGAGTTCTTTATGTATTTTAGATACTAGTTCCTTATCAGATGCATTGTTTGCAAATATTTATTCCCATTCATTTGGCTGTCTCTTTGTTTTGTTGATAGTTTTCGCTGTGCGCAAGCTTTTTAATTTGATATAATCCCATTGAATTTATTTTTGCTTTTACTTCTCTTGCCTTTGAGGTCAGGTTCATGAAGTCCTCCCTGAGCCCAAAATCTATAAGTTTAGTGCCAATGTTTTCTTCCATACAGTTTATTGTTTCAGGTCTTATGTGGAGGTTTTTAATCCATTTTGAATTAATTTTAGTATATGGTGACAATTCACAACTCAGATTCATTCTTTTGCATATGGTGTTTCAATTTTCCCAGCATTGTTTACTGAAGAGGATTTCTTTTTCCCATTGCATGTATTTTGCTCCTTTATAAAAAATTATTTGTCTATATATTTGTGGATTTATTTCTGGGTTTTCAATTCTGTTCCATTGGTCTGTGTGTCTGTTTTTCTGCCAATACCAAGCTGTTTTGATTATTGACTCTTTGTAGTATAAATTGAAATTGCAGAGTGTGATACATCCAGCCTTATTCTTTTTATCTTGTATTGCTTTAACTATTCAAAATCTTTTGTGGTTCCAACAAATCTGATACTTTTTAAAATCTTTTTTGTGAAAGAATGTTTGTGGGATTTTGATGGCAATTGTATTAAATCTGTAAATTGCTTTGGGTAATATGGCCATTTTAACAATGTTAAGTCTTCCAATCCATCAACATGGAATATATTTCCATTTCTTTGTTTCCTCTTCAATTTCTTTTAATAATGTTTTATAGTTCTCAATGTATAAGTCCATCATATTCTTTATTAATTCCCAGGTATTTGCTTTTTGTTGTTGTTGTTGTGATAAAAAAGGTCTTGATTCTTTCATTTCTTTTTCTAAAAATTCATTGTTTGTGTATAGAAATGCAATTGATTTTTGTACATTGATTTTGTATCCTGTAACTTTACTGTATTTGTTTATTGTTTCTAATAATTTTCTGGTGGAGTCTTTGGAATTTTCTATATAAAGGATCTTGTCATCTGCAAATAGTGACAGTTTGACTTCTTCTCTCTCAATTTGGAGATGTTTTATTCCTTTGTCTTGCCTGATTGCTCTGGCTAGAACTCCCAGTACTATGTTGAATAGCAGTGATGACAGGGGTAATCCCTGTCTTGTTCCTGATTTTAGTGTAATGAGCTTCAACTTTTTCCATTCAGTATGATATTAGGTGAGGGTTTGTCATATATGGCCTTTGTTATGTTGAGGTACTTTCCTTCTACCCCCATTTTATTCAGTGTTTTGATTATAAATGGATGTTGTTTCTTGTCAAATCCTTTTTCTGCAACAATTGATATGATCATATAGTTTTTATCTTTTATTTTGTTTATGTGGTGGATTACATTGATTCATTTGCTTATGGTGAACCATCCCTGTGCTCCTGGGATGAATCCCACTTGATCATGATGTATAATATTTTTGATGCATTATTGTATTTTATTTTCTAATATTTTGTTTAGGATTTTTGCATCTGTGTTCATCAGAAATATTGGCCTATAGTTTTCTTTTTTTGTGTTATCCTTACCAGGCTTTCATATTAGGGTAATGTTGGCTTTGTAGAATGAACTGGGAAATATTGCATCATCGTCAATTTTATGAAATTCTGAGAAGGACAGGTGCCATTTTATTTATTTATTTATTTATTGAATGCTTGGTAAAAATCCTTGGTGAGACCATCTGGTTCAGTGCTTTTTCCTCTGGGGAATTTTTGGATGATTGTTTCAATTTCTTTACTATTGATTGGTCTATTTAGATTATCCAGCTCTTGGTTCAGTCTAGGTTTACTATATGTTTCTAGAAACTTATCCATTTCTTCTAGGTTGTTGAATTTCATGGCATAAAGTCCTTCATAATATTTTCTCATGATCTTTTGTAATTCTGTGGTATCAGTCATAATTTCTCCCCTTTCATTTCTAATTTTGGTTATTGTCTCCTTTCTTTTTGTCCTTCGGTTAGTCTAGCTGGGGGGGGTTGTCAATTTTATTGATTTTTTTGCATAAATTTTTGCTATTGTCATTCTGTTCTTGATTTCATTTAGCTCTGCTATAATTTTTATTATTTCTTTTCTTCTGCTGACTTTGGTTTTTTTCTGTCCTTCTTTTTCTAGTTCTTTAAGATGGGATGCTAAGGTGTTTACTTGTGATTTTTTTTTGTTTCTTAAGATAGGCCTGTAATGATGTAAATTTCCCTTTTATTACTGCCTTTGCTGGGTCCCAATAATTTTGATACATTGTATTTTCATCATCATTAGTTTCTATGCATTTTTAAATTTCTTCCTTTATTTCTTCTTTGATCTGGTTAATTTTTAGTAAGATTTTGTTTAATCTCCATGCATATGTGATTTTTTTTCAGTTCATCTCTAATTTCAAAGCTTTGTGGTCTGAGAATGTACTTGGTATGATTTTAATCTTCTTGAATTTGCTGAGGCTAGTTTTGTTCCCCAGCATATGGTCTATCCTTGAGAATGTGCACTAGACAAGAATATATAGTCTTTTTTGTCAGATGAAGTGTCCTGTAAATGTCAATTATATCCAATTGCTATAATGTATCATTTAAAGCTTGTATTTTCTTACTTATTTTCTGTTTGGATGCTCTGTCCATGGCTGTTTTTGTCAGTTTCTTTTTTAGACCTGTTGGTAGTTGCTTTGTAAGTTTTGGTGCTTCCAAATTGGGGCATATATATTAATATGTGTCTTGTTGTATTTTATCAGTATGAAATCTCCATCTTTGTCTCTTGTTATTTATTTATTTTTATCTTGTAGTCTGTTTTGTCAGATATCAGTATGGCAACTTTTGCTTTTCTCTAGATGACATTTGCTTGGAATATTGTTTCCCATCCTTTCACTCAGAGTCTGTGTTTGTCCTTACGGCTGAGGTATATCTCTTGGAGACAGCATATAGATGGGTTTTGTTTTTCAATCCAGACTCTGTGCCTTTTTATTGGTGAGTTCAATTCATTTACATTTAGGGTAATGATTGATATATGTGGATTTCCTGTGGCTATTACTTCCTTCCTTTTACATTTCTTATTTGGTGTCCAAACTTTTCCTCATGTATTTTGATTTTTTGTTTCAGGTCAAATAGGCTCCCTCAGCATTTCATGAAATGCCAGCCTCGAGCTGGAAAACTTCCCCAGCCTCTGCATGTCTGAGAAGTTCTTCATTCTTCCCTCACCTCTAAAGAATAATTTTGCTGGATAAATTTTTTTTTGGCTGGAAGTTTCTGTCTTTTAGTACTTTGAATATTTGATTCCACTCCCTCCTGGTCTTCAGGGACTCCACTGAGAAGTCTGAGGATAGCCCAATGGGCCCTTCTTTAAAGGGTATAGTTCTTTTCTCCCTGGCTGCCCTGAGAACTCTCCCTCCTTTTTGATATTTGACATCATCTGTATAATGTACCTTGGAGAAGATCTTTCAGGGTCCAGGCACCCAGGGGACCTCTTTTATTCCTGAACTTGGGGTTCCAGATCTTTCTATAGGTTTGGAAATTTCTCATCTACTATTTCTTTGAGTAATCCCTTTGTAGAGTTCTGTTTTGTACCTTCTGCTATTCCTATTATTGTAGGTAATGTTCTTTCTACTGGAGTCAGATAGTTCCTACAGAGATCCCCCAGCTCTTTTGACTCTGTCCCTATCTTCTTCTTTCTGTGTTGTTTCCATGTTCCAATCTTTGATATCACTAATTTTTTCTTCTATAGTAGTTAGTTTATTTCCCAGTTCTTTTATTGCATTGTGTGTGTCTCAAATTTGTATTTGATTATTTTTTACATTTTCAATTTCTTTGTTAAAAAGTTCCTTTTCTTCACAGATTTCCTTTCTGAGATAATTTATCTGTGCCTGGGTACTCTGCCAATATTCTTTCAGCTCTCTGTGTGTCTTAAGAACTACAGACCTGCATTCTGTGTCATTTAGATCATGTATTTCCAGATCTGTAAGTTCTCTTTCTGGAGATTTTTCATTTTCTTTCTGAATGGCTTTGAATCCTAAGGTACTCATTGTATTTGGTGTTTTTTGTTTTGTTTTGTTTTGTTTTCCTGAGCATGAGAGCTTTTTCCATGCAGATACAGAGAAGTCCTCTTTCATTCTTTCTTTCTTTCTTTCTTTCTTTCTTTCTTTCTTTCTTTCTTTCTTTCTTTCTTCTTTTCTTCCTTCCTTTCTTTCTTTCTTTCCTTCTTTCTTCTTTCTTTTTTTTTCTCTTCCCAGTTGGTATCACTATAGCATCTTTCAATACTTTTTACTTGGTTATTCAAACTCCTATCTCTAGGAGCTTTCCTGCAAGGTGGGCTTCCCTTGCTTTCATCCAGTTGCCTTGGTCTCCATGTGCCTCCTTTTTGGAAAATATGATGAGTGATGGTGTGCTCTACCTCTGAGATTATGCAGGGAAAAGCTGCTGTGCCTGTGTTTTGGAGTCTTCTTGAGCTCTACTGCTGGTTTCCACAAGTGCAGGGTTCATTGAAAAGGGCACAGGTTTGTTTGCCTTTTTTTAAAAATTCCAGCTGGCTGTAAAGCAGACACTGATGAATTTGGGGGAGGTGAGCTTTGGGAAAGAGTTAGAGGAAGCTGGTTTCTGACTGGATTTGGGAGCAGTGTGGTCTGCAGCTGCTTTATTTCCTGTAGTAGCTCCCCTGGGAGCTGACTTGACTGCAGCTCTAGTCAAGGATGCCAGGTTGGGTCACTGCAGGACAGGCAGGGCGCAGGCTGTGATCACGTTAGTTGGGGCCTAGTGTGCGCCATCAGCTCAGCCTTTCTTCTTTCTTCTGAGTCTGCGTTGCACTCAGGACCATGTTTTATTCTAGTCAGCATTTTCATAGCAGCTAGCTCTCAGTTTCAAACTTGCTCAGAGCTGATTTATGGTCATGGTGTCACACTGAAACTGAGAGCCCTATTTTCACCCAGGGCAATTCAGATGCTTTGTTCAGCCTCTAACCTACCCAAGGTGTGGCATTCTAGCTGGGGCCCTAGTGTGCTGCTGCTCATTAGGGTTTCCAGTCATCCATGGTCTCACAGGATTTCAGTCACTCTTGCTTCCACTCCTGTCACCACTTGACCTCCAAATCCCCTGGGATCATGTTGCTCCTCAGCCAGTGTCCCCTGACTCCCTTCTTGTTCCTTCAGTCAGCCCCAGTTGGGTTGTGTTCTGCAGCCATGTCTCTGTCCTGCTCCCTCCCTCCTCTCTTTTTTGCTTCCCTTTCTCTCACCTTCAGGTGTTTTCTGATGCATGGATCTCTCAGCTGAGACTGTGCCTCTCAGGGTTTCCTATGTTGGATCCCAGTTGCTCAATTGTGTTTTCCAGAAGAGATTTCAAAGATGTCCTCTTTCCCATACCATCTTAGGTCCCCCTGACCCCCCCCCCCGCCCCCGCTGAAGGTCTTTTGGTAATACTTTTTAAATCTACATTCATTTGCTTAGTTCTAGTTTAGTTAGAAAATTGGTACTCTGGACCACACATTATATATGCATTATGCAATATTTTTTATAAAAACAGTAGTTTGGAAAGAAGAGTAAGATATTCTCCTCCATGCCCATACAAATTTTTTTAACACAGCTCTTATTCTGGTGAGGTGATACTACTGTGCTACTGTTTGTTCTACCTTCACATTGTGAGTCTCCCCTTTTGGAAAGAAGATAGGTGCTAATTTCTTGACAAATGCTTTGCTTTCTCATATTCCACTAATGTTTTCAATGTGGGGAGAGGGAATCAGGATGACTCTCGATTAGACGTGTGCTATAAAAATTGTCATTTTCCTGAAATACATTGTTGAAAATACCATCATCCCCCCACCATGTGTTACCCTAAACTATAGACCTGTCACCAAGCAGTGTTCTAGCATGTGGGTACAGATAAACCGTGGGACGATTCAAGTGGCACTTAAATTACATTCTCCCTTTGATTTTGAAGACATTTAGTGCCATTTAGTAAAATTCCAATGTAGTCAATTCCATAGAGGAGGGGGCTGTCCCTTTTAGAAGTGTCACTGCTGCAGTGACTGAGGAAAAGAAATTAAGCCATCAAAACAGCAGAGTTGCCTTTTCTATCCGATCATCACAGAATAAAAGGGATAATAAAATTCTGTGGGATCCTCCACAGTCTTGCAATAATGTTAACTGCTTCACATGTGCTCCACCACAAAATCGACCTGTCAGCTCATGTTTTTCTAGCCTAGCACTGGTCACCAGTAATGTTTCAATACAAAATTCCTTCTTAAAACAAGGTCAGCATATAGGAAAGACATGAATTTTTATGCAGAAATACTGTTTTATCTCTCTGATAGCTTCTAGAGAAAGTGTGCTCTGGGCAGAGGTGAAAAAAAAAACTCTTTTTCTGACTGCTTAGCATGTTCCACTCTTTCCATTTGGGATCTGACAGCACAGCTGTGTTCTTCCTGTCTCACACCTCACCTTCAGCAAGAAAATCCTCCAAGGGGAATGTGGCCACAGACTGTACAAATCCACAGTGAAGAAAGGCACAGTGTTTGTGAATGCCCAGGCATCTTACATATAGATTGTATGGAGATTGTAGAAATATAGGTCAGTACCCCTGAATAAGGAGAAATAATTTGTACATTTCTGGCCAGCACCACTGTCCACTTACAGTATCAGATATTCTCATACAGGGTAGATCTAGCTCAGAGCCCATTCTGTGATGAGTTCTGTTTGCCTACACTTCTGGATACCAGTCACAGTTTTTGGAACTGAATTGCCTGGTTCAGGTAACTTCCACTGCAATATCTGAAGGAGTTCTTCCTTCAGAACCAAACTAAGAGTTGAGAATTAACATGATGCCATATAAGGAACTAGCATGTGAAAAGTTAGAAATTTCCTCAAAACTGAAGACAGCTAAGGAAACAGCAATCATGTATTTATAACACAATTTTTATCTATAATGGTGTTAATTTCCAATCCATACTCAAGAAAGAACTGTAAAATATTTATTAAGTTGTGGCTAACGAGATGCTCTCTGCTTTGCCCTTCTGTTACCTTTTTATCCTCTTATAAAAGTAAGAGCTTAGATTTATTGAGTGGTCACCATGTATTTGCACTGCTTAAAGGTTTGCTATATACCATGTATGCAGTAGCTACAGTTAATGTTGTTTTAAGTGTTAGAAAGTCAGACTTAGAGAAGCCAGGTCACTTGCCGAAGTGTCTTAGTTATGGAGGCCCACAGCTTGGGATGCAAACCCGAGCCCTTTGCCTTCAAGGCCCACCCCTTGAACCTTCTCTGCTGCCTTGTGTCTCAGATCTTGGTGCTGATTCTCTCCCATTAGGCTGAGAATTCTTTCAATGTCAAGTCCATGTCTTCTTCATCTTTACATCCAGTTCATGGTAAAGTGCTTACTAATTACATTTTAAATATGAATTGAATCCACTCCACATGGTCTACTTTGCCATGGTTTGATTTAAAATCCTTTTATTAGGGTTTTATACTAACTAAAATGAATATATGATTTCTTTATCTGGAAGCACACACAGATCAGATTTTAATATAGAATTCCTATCAGTTGGTATTACTATTAATGCTGCATCAATTCATGAAATCTTAGAACTTGACAATGAAGTTCTAAGGCCTCTCAGAAACTGAGTGCTCATCTATTTGTGAATGGCTTCTCTCAGTAGCAGCAGTGAGGAGGATAGGGGAAGTAATACCTCCCCAGCAGGTGGAGCACCTCCAGAATACACCCCTCTAAATATTTCTGTATGGTTACTTCATGGAATATATTATCAAACATCTCCCTTCATTTGTGAAAGCAGTCTCCTGTCAAACAATTTCTTAGCACCTGCTCTAGGCAAAACATCCTGCTAGGTTCAGTGGGGGATTCAAAGATGAATTAGGCATAGTCCTTGCCCACAAGCCTCTCAGAGCTGAGATATGCTAGGTGAGGTTCAACTGGAGGCTGGGCTCTGGTAGATCACTGGCTCTCATTTGCAGTAAATCTTATTCATAACAATCATAGAACATTTAGTGAATGGTCATTGAACACATGCATTTCAGTAATAGACCCTTTAGTCAAAGTGACTAATCAAAGAAGACTCTTTCTGCCCTTTCTCCCTGTCTCCCTCCTAGAGGAAAAAAAACAAAAACGAAAACCAAAAGGCAAAAAACAGCTTTTGTCAAATGAGCAAAAGAACACACGTACAACTGGCTATTGGGCCCAATGTGACAGGGTAACGACTATCTGTGTATTATAAAGCTCTTTGTTTTTGGCTTTTAAATATAGATGGTCCCATCCTCCAATGTATTTTTTCAGGGTTCTATGCTTTCTGTCTTTCATCTCTGCTCATCACTGTCTTACGAACACTCACACATATTGGGACTATAATTCAGGTGATTGGGGATCATTCTTTCTTGTCTCATCCTGGATTTCTCCCCAAATGCATTCATTGTTGAAGTAGATGATATTCATCTCTAGCCCCATCAGACAAAGAGAAATTTGGACAGCAGAAGCTTTTCTTTCCAGGTCAAGATAAGATAATCTCTGCTTATTTGGAATGGAAATTAATAGCTTCTTATTGTGTCCAAAAGACAGGTTTTTCATTTACTAGAAGCCTCTGGTTTCCATCTTTAGTTTTAATTTCAGTGGTCAACCTACATGCTGTCTCAGTGGATAGGGAGTCACATATTCAATGTAGGACAAAATTTTCATAAGAACATTTGCATATCTTCATATTGTTTTGTGGCTTTTAATCCATGCCTACTTTTGGTTTCCAATGACCATGACCTCAACTGAGAGTTCTATTGGTCCTGGGATCTTCAGAGGCTGTGTCCAAGGAAATGCTGCCTGTTTTAATAACCTTCCAAAAGCTGTTTCTATAATTCTTGCCTGTCAGAGCCAAGAAGGTGCAGCTCCCAAGAGAATTATTGCAGTTGCAACAGGCTGCCCTCCAGGGAGAGGGAGTCGTAGAGCAACTATGGAGAGCGAAGCAACAACACACCACTTTCTGGCCACTGGTGACTTCCATGTAGCTTAAAATTAAAGCTAAGGCACAAATCAATAACTAGGTTTTGAAGAAAAAACAAAAGAAATGGCATAAGCAATGAGTTCCCTGGCAACTACAACAATAACTTTTGTGATCAATCTAATGCAGGAGTTTAATTAAGTTTATTCTCTCCTTCACCTCCAAATATTATACATACCACAATCCTTTTAAAATATAGTGAAGCCATTTCTTCTGGATGGAAAGATAGTCTTCTCTAACATGTATTATAATAGGTAATAGAAGATCTGTACCAGAAAGACCAAAACTAGCATCTAGTTCAGAACTTTGATTTTATGGATGAGTTTTTCAAGAGGTTAAGTGAAGTTACCAGAGCTCATGTAGGTGGTAAGTGGCAAAGTACTGCCTAAAACCTGGTTTTCTAGTGCACAATTCTGTATTCTTTCTACTGTCACCATTTTGTTTTTCATGGTCTTTAAAGCCTGCTGGCGAATGGATTTGGCTAAAGTACCTATTTAATCCATGCTGGCCATTCTAAAAGCT
This sequence comes from Lyroderma lyra, assembly GCA_004026885.1. Lineage (NCBI taxonomy): Eukaryota > Metazoa > Chordata > Mammalia > Chiroptera > Megadermatidae > Lyroderma > Lyroderma lyra. The sequence goes on from PVJL010005164.1 coordinate 40,051, forward strand.
AATATAGTCCTTCATTTTCTGTGAATTATTCAGTAGGGTGCATTTCAAAAGTTGCATTTGCATTTTCATTCTTCTGCAGTCCTCTAGTACCATTCACATCTCTCAATGTGGGCCTCTATTCTCTCTTCTTCTTTTGGAAGCAAGAAGTACCCAACAAAGTAGCAAGAATTGCCTCTTACATGCTGAGGTTTATTTTTCAGCAGAAATTTGGCTGACTCTTGGGCATCCTGCTTGGTGTTTGGGGATGCTGGACCAGCTGAGAGGTGGAGGAGGAGTCATCCTGTGCCAGACCTACCAGCTTCCATTAAAGACTCTGACTTTTTGCCCATGGCAGTGGCAATGTTGACAACTAAAGTCCCTTAGAGCCAAGGGGATCTAAATCACAATTGAATTAGCCATCAGGATCTATACCAAGTTATCCCAGGTCTTAATACTTAGGTCATCATCCTCATGGAAATAACTAAATTTTATTTATCTGCATGAGTTTAAATAACTTCAACTTTGAGACAAGAACTACTTTAAAGTAGATAAAATTCTAGATTATTCTAGTGAAATCTCCTTCTTATTGTTATACCAGTGTCTACAGCAAAATAATAATAATAATAACAACAACAATAGTCTTGGTTTTGTTTACATTGGTTTGACCAGATCCAGAGTGTCTGTGTACACTGGAGCTGCCATGCTTTATGAGATATATTGATAACTGAAGAGAAGTAAGTAGGAGAGTCCAAGATGATGCTAGAATATGAAATATCATCAGATTAATCACTGAAGGCTTGATTGGGTTTTAGCCTAGACAACATGGTTAGAAGAACCATGAGAACTTTCTTCATGTACTTGAAGACTGATTAGGTTTGCTCCATATGGCTCTGGAGGACATATCTGAAAGTATAAGAAAAAAGTCACAGAGAAGTACATTTTGGTTCAGTGTAACAAAGAACACTGTGAAAGCAAAATGTGGCAAACAGTAAGTTCTCGAACAGTGGGCATAAGCAGGCAAAACTGATGATGACCCCAATGTGATGTTGGGGAGGGGGATCAAACATTTAATGAAGGACTGGGCTGGGGGATTCTAGAGCATCGTGCTTCATGGAACATCACTACTATAAGGTTATTCATTGCTGTGAGAATGGATAAGGTAAATACGTTTGAGGGGAAAACATACTGTATTTATTCCTGGAAGCATGTGATTCATATGTAAAGCAGTAAATAAATTTGTTTACTCTTAATGAATTAGTTAGCTTAATCTAGATTTTCCCAAATCATTTGGTCATAGTGACTGTCCACTTTTGAAAGAATTCCTATTTATACCCTTTGAACAGTGGGAAACACTTTTTTATGAGTTATTTTCTTACCCTGACATTTTATGTATCAAGAAATCCCAAATTCTTTAAAACAGATATGCCTTTAATGTTCTAGGCATTGTGCTGTTTCCAGGAATGAGAACGCTACTCCAGGGCTCTGTGATTGATATAGGCTGGCTAGCTTATGTTATTTGAGGTAAATGTGATTGTCTAGATTAATTTTAAGAGGGATCATGGAAGCCGTGCATTGTGATGGCAAGGGAGACCATAAGGTTGTAAGAATTGATCTGTTTGAAGAAATCTCTGTATGGGACATTGCTGAGCAAGTTCAAGCCCTTGTGATCAGTGTCTCTCTGGAAGCTGCCGAGAGGTTTCACAGTCTTCAGACAGGCAATCGAAGAGCACACAGCACAATCTCCAGGTGCTGAGGTTTGAGACCAGGCTGTCATGTGACTCTCATCCATGGAGGTAGGACCATTTTGTGGTTTTCCTCTTAGCTATGTCTCTTCCATGATTTCATTAAAGCTAATGACAAGAAAACTCCCTGCTTTACAGTGAATTCTGATAAGCAGAGGCCTGCCTTCCCATCGTCAGAGATAGAAGAGGGTTTTGACAAAGAGAGAAGAAGTAGAAGGGTCAGGATTCTTGAGCTGTTTCAGTCTAAGGGGGTGGTCAGTGTGCTATATCTGAGGGAAGAAGATGGGTTTGCTCATGTGTGCAGCACATTTTCTAAAGTGTAGTGAGAAAAGTGGGTAGTGATATTATGAGACAAGAGAGAAGGTAGGTCCTGACTATCAGAATGAACTGGAATTTGTCCTATTGTGTCATGAAAGGGAAGTGGGGTGAAAGGTTCTGAAAAATATGTGGATGAGATCACTTTCAGAAAGACTGGTGAGCCAAGGCTATACCACTGAGTAATGCACCCCTTCTCAAAAAGAGAAAAGGTGGCTTCGGGGACTAAACTCAGAGAGATGTCAGGTCCTTTCTCTTACTCGAGCCCTGAACCTGGGCTGCCATTGTGTAAGTGTGACTACACTGAGAGCCTGCTGGTTACCCCACGGATCCTGACTAATAGAGAGGGCATTCATCATTCATTGCTCAGGTGGGTGGAATTTCGAAATCTGTAGCTCACCTTTTAAATGTGTTTCCTTATGGGGTTTAATCTTTTATCTGAAGGCTATTAGGGATTTCATCACATGCTGCTTTGACAATCAGTTCAGAATAAACTGAGAAAACTGCAGGGACTTTGCTGAGGAGACTTTAGCCTTTGCATTTACAGCACTTTTTTAAAAGTAAAATAATGACTGTGTTTAAATTGTACAGAGATATTTATAAAAGCGATGAATTTTCAAGCTGTTCTGAGGAGATGTAGTACAGGAGAAGAGATGGGACAAATTCTACCAACCACCCTGCATCAGCTCTTCTTTCTTTCATTTGTAAAGTTATTGAGTTTTATTTTAAACATGCATAATTTTTGTTAAATCCATTACAGAGCTAGGTAGAGAGCTAAAAAAAAAATTAATTGAATCTTGAAATGTTGGTGAAACTTAATTCTACTACTCATCATTTTCGAATAAACATCCTGCTTGTTAACAGTACAGGACCTGCTATAGCGCTAGGGCAGGGACATCCCTGTATTCCCAGGACCGGGAACCCCCCTCAGGGAGCCCAGCCCCACAGCACTCCCTCCAGTCTCAGACAGAAGGAAGGTGCAGTGTAAGGCTTGGCTCTCTTTCAACAGGCCACGTGGCCTGACTAGGGCAATTGATTTCTATTGCTTCTATAACAAAATTTAATTTTTTATCTAATGAGGACACTTGGGTAGAACATGGGTAACAGCAAGATGGCGAGTGCTGGGCCTATAGTTAAAGGTATTGGAAGGATGACCTGGGCCCTGGTTAGGGGGAGACACAAAAGACCCTTGAGTCACAGGGTCATTAGGGACAGGTGACCACACCAGTAAGCATGCTGCTCCTCCCTCTCTTAGGACTTTTCCCAACCCTCATTGGAGAGAACTTGGAATTTATTATTCCCTTGTAATGCTGAATTTTCAGAAATCCATCACTTCTTCCTCATGAGTCCCCAAGACTAACAAGTCTCAGCCAAAGCTCTAGGAGACCTAAAGTGACACTCAAACCTGTTCTGAGCTCCTCCAATTGGAACTCCAAGTTCGGGCTCTCTCTCAGTAAGAAATTCCCCTCTCCCAAGCTAGTATTGTCCTGAGCCTGGGCAAGCTCAGCTGCAGGAGGCTCAACCTGAGGTCCTTGTCCTAGCAAACACATGGCAGGGGGTCCTGAGTTGCCCTCTGCCTTTAAACTGCCACCCTTTGTCCCTCTTTCTTCACAGCTCCCCAAGACTTCATTTCCCCCAAGTCCTATATCCCCCAGCCCCTTCTGTTGGATGACACACATCCAGCCTTGTTTATGTGCCTGGTATCGGTAGGTGACAGGGAGATTTGCTCCTCATTGGTTTGATCAATCTTTCTGCTGTTGAAGCCTCTCAATGAGTTGAAAGTGAGTTTCCCCGCTGTACATACAGGTAGGAGTTGATCGCTTTCGATTTCCAGTAAAGTGACAGCAGTACTCTATCAAGTCATTGCATTGCATAACCATGAGCATGGGGTGCAGCGTTTCAAGTGCACATGGAAAGATGGTGAAGCTTGACTGTGTGATCTATCTTAGCCTTGTTTGCTCGTGTGCTTAATGTCAAAAGCACAGCTATTTCCAGTGTGTCAGTTTTCCTCTTCCCTCCAGGGGTCTCTGAAATACAGAAGGCCTCTAGGGATGCTTAAAAGGAGAGCTGCAAAACTGCCATGATCAGTTCTGATGCCTTAGGAAGCTGATGCTTAGCCAAGAGATATAATATGGAAGCCTCAAAGCTGTCTTGCTACCTATCCCCAATCTTCTTAAACGTACTTCAGACAACTTCTTACAAGTTCTCCTCCATGGGACCCTATAAAGAACATTGCTTCTTCAGCCTTGAGGCTGTTAAGTCCTTCCAATTCATAGGAATGAGTCTGCAAAATGATTTTAAGGTAAGCTAATTTATCCTGTAAAACCAAAGGACACAATCTGGTCTTCTCTACAAGCAGGCGTCCAAGCAAGCATTTCTGTACAATGTTTCATGGAGTGTTGTGTTTACACCCTTCCTCACTCCATAGGTAGAGGGAAACAGCATCACCCAAGGTCACCTGAGAATCAGTTGAAACCTAGGACTTCCTGCATCACTTGTTCACATCAAGGAGCTTCCAGCAGACTGAGAAATTGATAGAATAAGGTTGCTTATCTAATGTAGGTATCTTGTTTTACAGATGAGAAGACTGAGACCCACACAGATGAAGTCATTGTTTGAGGCCCCAGATTTTGTTAGTATTAACTTAGAATTTGATTCAAGACTACTTTTTATTTATGTATTAGAATTTACTCTTGTGTTTATTTAATAATTTTTGCTTGACTATTGATTGAGCACTGATAATGTGCCAGGCAGGCAGAGTTCTAGGTCCTGGGAATCAAGAAATGTTTTAAATAGACAATTTCTGCTCTCATGGAGCTTACATTCTGGGAATGTGTATGAGGGCACATAAATAGGTAAATAAATACATAGATAGGGTCAGCAGTATCAGTGCTATGAAAAAAATAAAGTGAGGGGGAGAGAAAGCACTGGGAGTACCATTTTATAGGCAGTCTTAGGGAAATATCTTTTGAATACTACATTCAAGGGAGGTAAGAAGTAAGTGAGCCAGTTGTTATATAGCCTTCCATGAGGGGACCATTTTAGACAGAGGGAATAACAGCTGCAAAGGTTCTGATTTCATGAATTTTTTTTTTTTACCTTTCATCAAAGGAACAGGTATTTAGAAATTATATATTTTCTTATACATTCATATATTTAAGCATTCCTCCCCACCCTCACACACAACTCTTAATTAGGGGCCTGGGGAGGTTATATATTCATACAGGGATCAGCTATTAAAACAAACAAAGCAAAAAAGCCAAGTGGGTGGATTGAGATGTACAAGATTGCAGACTATCGATAGACCCAAGGTGGAGCTGATTGTAGCATCCACCATGTAGCCATCCATTCCTGGTTTTCTCTAGTGTGGGTAGGCTGATAAGAGAATTGGCCAGCATCTCATCCAGTGCATCTGGATTATCTGAAGAGTAAAATGACACTCCTTGGGCCTGAAAGTTGGTTCCATTTCAGATTCTCATATACCCAGTTACTAGTGCCAGTAGATACAGGGGAATGGACTCTTATGGCAACTTACAGGGCTTTCACTGCCACATAAACAAAGGCAGCATTTGTAGGCCCATAGGGTATTTTTGAGAGTTAGAAAAGAAAACATTTCTTTTTCCTAGATGCAAACAGAGCACCAAAGACTCTAGAGAGCAGAGGTGCATGTGGTTTGACTCAGCTCTGTGTGGCATTAAAGCATGTGAGGTATGGCCAGCCTGCACATTTTCTCTTATAGAATTTTTGTAAGAGTTGGGATTAGAATGTTCTCAGATGCCCCATCCTATGCTGATCTAATTCAATTGGGCTTTGGTTATGGTCCTCATATTGGTAAGATTCTACAAAGGTTACAAAATAATATGACAGATTTCTTTTTCTGAAATGGTTCCTCATCTCTCCTAACAAGACAAGAACAGACATACACACCAGGGCCAGACACAGGCACGCTGATGAGTGGCCACAGGGTCAAAGAAGATGAGAATGGGTTTAGATAGTCTAGAGAATGTTGTAGAACGGGCTGGACTTGAGCCAGTCTTTGAGGAATGGGTAAGAATCAAATGAGGGAATAACAGAGTAGGCCAGATAGATGAGGAGGGACTCTGAGCATGATTTGTTATATAAGACGGTGCTGAGGCTGGATTGAATGGATTGGCAGCTCTCTCTGGCAGAGGGAGCTATAGGTAAAAGGGTTGGGTGGTTTGGAAAAATCAGTGAGTAAGCTTTTGTGCCAAGTAGTTTCATGATGAAGAACGTGGGTTATATGGGCTCAATGACCTGCGGTCAAATTCTGGCTCCAATACAAAAAATATATATACATTTTTATTTTTAAAATTAAAAAAGGTAATAGCTAATTGAGAAGGTTACCATGGACATGAAATAAATTAATATGTGCAAAGTTATAAGAGAATTTCTGGCACATAATAAATACTTGATAATCATTTATATTAATATTAAAATAACATTTTGCTGATATTGAGCTTGCAAGGGCATCATAGATAGTTGGGTAGATCTGTAACTTAATAGAGGAAGAGGTAAGTCCTGTTATCGAAAGGGCAAGCTGATGTGGGGAACTGGTGGTATGAAAGGTGGATCTCACCAACTGAGAGATGACAGAGGCATTACAGGCCTCGCAGCTGGGCAGGGGCTACAAGCACAAGGAGGAGAAGGTGAGAAATACGATTTATTTGAAAAAGGAATTGGCAATCCCTCTCTTGAGAAAACTCACCTCCTTGAACATCTATTCCAAACTTTAAAACTCGTGTCAGGGAGTCCTAGGTGGAGACCGATGGGAGATGGCAGAGGATACACACAAGGTCCTCACACTGCTGCCAACCCAGTTCTTGGTGCAGGAACGAAGCCTTTTTTAGCAGGAAGAGCTCTTTCCAGAGCTATTTCCATCAACACAGATGATAAAAATGGTTGGGATGAAGGAGATTTCAGTTTTCCCCGCTCGCAGACCAGAACCGGGTACCCTTCCGGTTTTTCTTCATTGTTCTGACCCATCTTACTGGCTTCAGCCCTAACCAGTGTGGCAAATGTCTCTTCAGCTCTTTGCTACTGAGTCCTGCACACAACAGTCCTGCAGCATGCTGGCTGGCCCCAGGGGCAGGCAGAAAGGAGGCTTCACTAGGGGCCCTCTTTCTAGAAGAACACTGATCTGGAGTTAGGAACTGCAAGAGCAGGGGAGCCTGCATACTGGCCAACACACACCTTGACCTCAGTTTCCTCTTGTCTCCAGCATGATAACCCAGACAGTCCTGGCAGCAACCCTGCCCCAGTGGATACGGCATCACCCGTCTGGGTTAGTCACTGGGGCCCAGAGTGATGGGAACAGGAGAGCTGGTGGTGGTAAGTGCCTGCTGTGCTCTTTCTGGTATCACCTCTGGGCTGAATTAAGTATCTGAAGACCTGCAGAATGCAGCACTCACAGGCTGTCATCAAAACAATCGCATTCAGTGGAAGGAAACAAAGTCCCTGCCCGCTGGCAGTCACCTTTTGATTCTGTAGCAACAGTAGCTGAGGTGATGGAAAGGGAAGGAAGCCAGCAGGCCTTCTTCTCCAGGATGGACGTGCTAGCTGTTTGAGGTCCCCTACGGTCCTGACGATCCGTCTCCTCTTGCTGAGCACACACCGGTTAAGGGGGCTGGGGAGCTGAAAAATGCATCGGGCATCTGAGTGGACATGGTTCGTGGGGAAGAGCATGTGGAACTCTGTATTTTTAGAAGAAGGCCTTGATATTCTTACCCTCTTCTATTGTTGATATCCTCTGTATTTACTTGAGCTCAGTGTCTGCAAAATTCTGAAGCGACTTTTGGGGTTTCTGTGTACCACCTGGACCAGGTTGAAATCTAGCTCAAGTGTCCTTCCCTTGTGTTCTCTCTGGAGGCCTCTTTTCCATGGAATTTTTGATGAAGAACTGCTGGGAACATGGCCTGGTGTGGTAAGGAGTTGGAAGTGACAGAAATGGGAGCTGGATTCCTTTACTCAGAAGTCAATTGACTACATTGTAGAATATGTAAAGCTGTTTCTCACAGCAGATAAAGGCACTAAAGTGGTTGCGGATTTCCCCAAATAGCTCAGGAATCCACAGTGTGTCACAAGCTTAGGGCAACTAAGCTTCCCATCCCTGTTGTCACGGTAGCTCCAGAGGTGGAACCCACAAGCCTCCTGCAAGAATCCATGGTTCCCCAGGCAACGGGGCTATTGTTTCTGGTGCCTTGTAAGACCAGACTTCTTTTGAGTGGATGTTTATCAGGAGCAGCACTGTGGGTAGTATTCAGAAACGAAGGGAGTCTCTGTAGCTCTAAGACTTGCCCAGGTGACAGGTGTACAGAAAAGCTTACTAACTGCTGGCTGACTCCCTGGCATTGCTTGCCTTGGGAAAAGTAAAGGAGTTATTGACATTTTATGTCTTATCATATCTAAATAGGATGGTCTTACCACTATTTCTACTGTCATAACATGTCTTTCCAGGGCATGAGGGCCGTGTGTGTGTGTGTGTGTGTGTTTCTACTTTGCCTTTAAGATGCTTTGCCCCATGTAAGGTAATTTTTCATTACACATTTATTTGGTTCGCTATGGCCCTTGCACGTATAACAGTCTTAAACATGAGATGCTTCTCACTGTTTCTATAATGAAGTAGCAATTTGTCTCTAGACCCAAGTCTAGGTGTAACGATGTTAACTTGAAGACTGGCCTTGAGCATCTGGAGAATGTTAAATGTCTCTGGGTGTAGGAAATCCTTGGATGTCACAGAAAGAGGGGGAAAGTCTCGGTTACTTTTAATAACATATGGAGTTGTAAGGCAATGAGGAAGGAGAGATGTTACGAGCAAGAGCATTAACTAAAATTAGAACCTCTGACAGCAACAACAACCCACATTTCCTTCCATCTCCTTCCTCTCCCTACAAGTGAGATGCTAAATCGAGTCTGGGAAACAAATGTTTTCTTTCAGGTGACTATTTACTGAATTTCTGCTATGTGTTAGGCAGTGGGGATTTTCTATTTCTGTTATTTCATTTAAATCACCTGATCCTGTGAAAGAGATTCTATATCTACTCCCTTTTTAAAAGCAGTGGTGCCACGTCTTAGAGACATTAAATACTTTTTCTGGGACCATACAGTTACTTGGTGTACAAAGTTTAACCTAGATTTGCCCAATCCCACAGCCTGTGCTCTTAGCCACCACTTGAGTTTGTCTGTCTTTCTTCCCATTAGGAAGAATTGAAAATCCTGTGACACCTAAAGAGGCTAAAGTGCTTTCCAAAAGTTCCACTTGGCTCCTGGTCTCTGTATCTCATACCTGGTGGGGTTCCTTCACTCTCCCCCTCATTCCCACAACCAGGGCTGCTCTGAGAACAGCCCTGCACGCTGTGAGCTCTCCAGAGTGGCCTTGGCTTTTTAATCTAACTTTGGTCCTGATAACAGGCCTCCCCTCTGTTCTAAATCCAGTTCTATAACATTTATTTCATTCCCTGAGCCAATCCCCCAGTTTTATCCTGGGATAGGCATCCTGGCTGGCTTTTTTGTCCCCCTTTAGCATTTGGAATTTGTCCCTGGCAGGGCCCTGCTCCTTTTAAATAGAGCTCCTAGATGAAGATGGAGAATACTTTCTTTCAGAATCTCTATAAGTGTTCCCTTCACTTAATAGGACATCCTAAACCTTTGTTGAGCAACACTAGCTGACAACTACCTGCTTGGACATCAGCAGGACTTTAGATGTATTCTTAGGGGCTGTTCTTGGCGTGAGCACAAACCTCTGAGGTTCTCCTGTATGCTTGTGTCAGGTCTGCTTGTGTCAGGTTTGGCCCAGGGAATTGTACAAGGTGCTCTGTCTTAAGGAGGTTCAGAAAAGAGAATACAGATGGTGCTGAAATTTAGAGAGTGCTTTTCAATGGCTGAATTAACTACTTTTTTAAAATTAAAAGTCAACTGATCGTCTAGTCCTTTGAGGCCTTCATCAGAAACTAGATGTTAGGGAGGCTGTGGACCCTTGACGTCCTTTAATGTACGTAATGCCATGGCCAGCAGGCCTCTGTACACAAGCAGCAGCTTTTCAGACCAAGGCTCTGATTTCACTGGGAAGTCTCCAACAGGTGAGGCAGCCCAGGGTGACTGTTGTAAAGAAAATTCTACCTGTACTTACTGTGAGGGTGATGTGCTGGCTACTTTTCAGGTGTGAAATGCTGACATAAAGTACTAAAATGAGCACTGGATTGGGAGTCAGATCATCTGTGTACCTAGTCCACTCTGCTTGGCTTTGGACAGATACCAGCCTCTTAGTCTGAGCATTATTTTTCATAAAATGAAGAGTGATAATGGTGATCTTGCCTGTCATGAAAGATGGCTGTAAGAATTAAGTCATTGTTTCTCAATGCGGGGTGATTTTGCTGCCAGCAGATATTCCACAATGTCTAGAGACATGTTTGATTGTCACACTTGTCAACTCCAGAGTTGCTGCCAGCATGTACGGGGCCAGGAAGGATGGCAAACACAAAAACGAGATAGCCTCTCACAACAAAGAAGTGTCTAACATGTCAACAAGAGTTCAAGTTAAATGAACTTATTTAATCTGTTTTAGATGTTGGGGTCCAGCACCAAACAGACTACACCCTTCTCTCACAGAAGCTTCCAGAATGTAAGAGCAGAAAGCCCCATAAAACATAGATCTTGTTCTTGCTGCACCCTCCCCCCCCCACCAAGGTTTCCCCCAAAGGCCACCTGTAACTGGCTGAAGAGTGGAGGCCACAGGTTAATCCTCTCCAAAGCACTAAGTCTCTGTACAGTGGCCACTTATGATTTACTAGAATGCCTGTGACGGCAGGGCAGCCCTGGTCGCTGACCTCCATACCCCTGGGATTGGGGCAAAGCTGCTTTAGCAGGTGGTTAAGAGGTTGGATTGAGAACCCTTCGGACCTGAGCCTGAGCCTGGATCTGCCAGCAACAGCAGTATCTGAACCTGGACAAGTTTTCTGATTAGTTTGAGCCTCAGGTTTTTGACTTGTAAATTAGAAGGTGAATTGTTTTGCATGGTTCATGACATAAGTAAAGGCTGAATGGTAGTAGTAGGAGTTGTTGTTGCTATTGTTGTCATAATTGGTTTTATTATTATTGTTATTATTGGTCATGTTAATATCATTCTTTTTGTCACCCTGCTATGAACTGAAATCTTTTCTGTCTGCTAAAAGGGAGATTCTACATTCCAGTGATTTTCAACCTTTGATGCCTTATAGAGTCAATTGGAGATCTTTTTAAAAACATGATGTTTAGGCCTCACCCCATGCTCATTCAATTTATTTTTCTTTTTTCTTTTTTTTTAAATTCATTTTTATTGTTAGACTTATTGGGGTGACATCTGTTAGCAAGGATTACATAGTTGATTTATTTTTTCTGAAGGCAGGTCCAGGCATAAGTTGTTTTTATTTTTCTAAGGCTCTCCATGTAATTCTAGTAAGTAACCAGGATTGAAAAGTGTTTTATGCAGCATCCCTGTCTTACGTAACCTTGCTGAGGACTCAGTTGATACTGAATATTCTCATGGACACACAGGAAGGGGTAGAATAGAACCGATCTATTCCCAACTTCTGGAGCCATTCTATAACACTGTCTCCAGTAGTCCACCTAGGATTGTCAACTCCTTCCTCAGCAAACTCATAGAACCATCCATTCTGTATGCAACTCTCTCAGCCCCTGTCCTTGTCATTAGGGGAAAGAAGGAACAGATCAAAGTAGGAGAAGCAGCCTCGTCATCTCTCATTTGTGAGCTTAAGTCCATCCTAGCTGTTGGTGGTTACCATGATTTACTAACAAGACGTTCCATGTGTTCATGCCTTTATAGATTAAATTACTAAATGCATATCAATTTATTTAAAGCATGAATGGTCTGAAGCCAGATGTTCCAGTAGATTGAAAGGACCCTCTGCAAAGTCTTAGAGCTTTGGTAAGAATTTAAGTATGGGCCTCCCAAGTCTCCATGGCAGAGGGTTTGGGGAGGCCATCCATCCTTCAGCTGTTTTGGGGTGGCCACTGAGTGAGGCCTGAGAGGGAGCAGTATGTATAAGCAGTTTTACTGATTATGTAGCTGACTCTCTGTACTTACCTCCTGGCAGTCTCCTTGATAGCAAGGCTCACCCTGTATTTTCTGAACCCTAACATCTGAAAATAGCCTGATGAAACTCTTTAAATAGAAAAAAAATTAGCACTATGAACATGCTTTTTTGTTGGTAATTATACGTACAAATCAAATATAGAAAAAATCAAGGAAACAAAGTAAAACAGTATAGAAAGTATTGTAGTACTTTTTTTTGAGAAGCAAGAGTTTGGTTTTTGTATCACTTTGCTTCTGGATTGTATTTTTAAGGAAATAAGCTAGTAGCATTTAAAAATGAGAAAGAATGAAAAGGAGAGAAAAAAGGAAACTCCCATGTAAAGCAGACATGCGGTGAAGGCTGTGACTAAGGCCCTGGGTGGTCCTGGTCCTTGGGTGGCGTCCCTGTAGAAGTGGCGGCATCCCTCCTGGTGGAGACCTGGATGGGAAGCGGTGACCCTGGGCTCCCAAGTGTCTTTCTGTAATGGCATGATTGATGTCAGTGTCCTTGACAGCCCTACCAGTGGGATCTGAGGTGTGGGGACCCTGGGCAGGGGGGTAGAGCCAAAGCCTGCAGCTCACTCTTTCCTGTGGCATTTACAGGCTCAGCTAGGTATAGTGGGATGACAGGCATTCTGATCCCACGGCACCAGCTCTCACTAAGCCTGCTGCACTCATCTATCTTGCTCATTCTTAGACCTCCTGTAAGAATAAGGCACCAGACAGCTCCGGTCTTTCCAAATCTCCTTCCTCTTTCTCTCTTATTCCCGGATCCTCACTTCATCTGCACTGATTATGACTAGAAGCAGTCAGAGGGCAAATCTTTCTAACAATTTGGATTCAGGTTCATTACTAGTTGGGCAACTTTTAAACAACCTCATTCACTTCTTTGAACTTTGGTTGCCTCATTTTAAAAAGAGAGAGAATTTTAAAAAATCCACTTGCTTTAATTATTCCAATGAAATATGTTCTAGATAGTGAGCCAGTCAAGGCCATGATCTATTTCTTATTTGCCTTTGTATCCTCAGTACTTGGTAAACTGCCCAGTACATGGTAAGTGTTCAATGCCTGTCTAACGATAATAATGATAAAAGCCGATGTTTTTAGAAATGCATTACAGTAGGTCCTTGAATAATGAGATTTATTCAATGTTGTTTCTTTAGAACATTGATGAGACATCATAGGAACTTATATCTTGTTTATATCAAATAGCCTATGGTGAAATTGGTTTCCTTATATGTTGTTTTGCTTAAAGTTGCAGAACCTTAAGGACTTACTGGACTATATCTAGGAATTATGCTATATATTTTACTCTGAATGTATCAATTAATCTTGATCACACACACACACACACACACACACACACACACAAGGTTTGCAATATCATTAACTCATTTGATAGGTTAGGCTCAGAAATTAAGTAATTTGTCCAAAGGTCACCTAGCTAGTTTTGAGTTTTTAACCATCATTTGGGGAGGGTCCAGGTTTAGCAAGGGAGTTAAGACAGATTAAGTGGGAACTGAAGGTGGCTAGCACAGTCAGCACGCCCTTACCTAGACAATGTTCTCCAGGGCTTTGTCCCCAGTACTTCAACATGTCCCCTCAACACTCGTAGTTAAAGCCCCCTGAAAAGTGAGCCTTGCAGTGTGAGCCCCATGCTGGTTTGATCATTACCCCAGTGCACGCCATTCCCCATCTTCAGTAGACCTGACTTCATCTGGTCTCAAAGTGACAGCTATGCCCATGGGTCTTGGACTGTCTGCTGTGCAGTGCTGTTGTACTGGATGGTATTGAATTGCCATTCTCTGATTGCCTGTCAAGGATAGAGGAGCTCCCATGCTGCTCAGAGACCTACCTATGACATTCAGGTCTATAGAACTCCTCCGGTCCACTTAGTCCTACAGAAGTTAGGTGATATGCTGATTGAAAGAGTCAGAAGAGAAAATGAGCATAATCTAGGGAGATGGGAGGATAGCTGTGTGCAGGGGCAGATTGATCAGAGCCTGAGGACTCTTGCTCAGGGAAGCCAATGCTAACCCCAGGATAGTTTTCTTAGCTCTCTAGGAGTCTACTGCTGGAAATTTCTTTGAGCTGTCACCACTCCACATGGAAATATAAGGCCACTTTATCACTGCAGTTAGCACAAATTGGAGCATAACCACTAATTCCAGAGTCTGGGCAAAAACCTCCTGCAAAATATGCCACATGGACTCTTCTAGTACATACTGGGGATTTAGTAAAGTAAAACTCTCTATGCTTCCTCTGGCGAACACACACACACACACACACACACACACACACACACACACACCCCCCCCCCTACACACACACCATCTTCCTCTGTGTTTTTTACAAAGGTGGGGTAGAATCAGGAAGAATAAACTATCTTGATTGTTTTGGTTGTTTTTGGAGTAGAAAAAAGATTTAGTTATGAAGTGACTAGGAAATAATGCAGCAAGAAAAACAGGTTCAGGGTTGCACTCAGTTTTGCTGAGGAAAACAGGAAAAGATGAGGAAAAATGAGGCTTAATTTTAATGAAGGGAAATTTACTCCTCAGTAGGGAGATTGCAGGAAGTGGGAGTGCATGGGCTTCCAAGAGAAGTCAGGCCTTGCATTCTATTGTGATGGACAAGATTTTGTTCTTTAAGTAACAGCCGAAGCACACAAAAGACTGGCAAACAGAAAATGCTGGCTGTAGAGTACAAAACAGATGTCTGCAATACAGGCACAAAGGGACCCACTTTCTTCCCAGATGAGCCCTGTGGAGGTTGGTTAAGGATATGCCTTTCTCACTGTAATTTTAATTTTTCTTCCATGTGAGAACTTTGAACATGCAAAGGCTGCTGCAGATCTTGGGGAGGACTGGTCTTAACTTGATCAGATTTCCTAATCCTGGGTCACGAGTTCCTGGGACATCTTAAAAACCTCACTGCCATTCATTAGTGATTACCTATTAATACCATTTAAATTTTCTATAACATATAAATACATATATATTATAATATACTAAAAGCAAGGATATAAAATATACGTACCTACATATACTTACATGATCTCACTGTCTTTTTCGTTCTTTGTCCATTTTGATAGGTATTAAAATTACATCAGTGGGAATGGGATTTTGCTGGAGTAAAAAGACAAAAGGTAAATTGTCTTCGCTTTCTAGTGCAAGTTAACAAGCCAGCAAGAATCAGAGTACAGTTAAGTCCCTCACTTGAATTCAATAGGTTCTTAGAAACTGCAACTTACTTCTGGTCACAAAAACATCACCAACTTTTTAAATAAAGATTCAAAGCACTTCCAATACTAACCATTGACATAAATATGAACTGTATACACAGGTAAGAAAGATTCATGAAAACAAGTAGGATACTTTTCTGTCAACTCGCTTATTCCAGTTCACAGTCGTGGAGGGCTAGAGCCTATCCTGGCACACACAAGGCAGGACTCACTGTGGACAGGACACCCTTCCGCTGCAGGGCCACTCACAACCACACCCATGCTCACACAAATGGGGACAATTGGACATGCCACTTCACCTCACCTGCACAACTCTGGGATGTGGGAGGAACATGCATACCTGCGGAAAACCCATGCAGGCACTGGAGAACATGCGAACTCCATGTAGACCGTGACCCAAACCCAGATCTTTTTTTTCTTATCAATGTTGTAATTTAATGACTCTGAACAAAAGCACATTCTTTGAGGACCTGCTGTAATTACGTCTGTAGGTTTTTAAGTAGAATCGGGTTTTTGAAAATTAGGTGGGGTTGGGAATGATCCTGCTTGCCCCCCAAATAATGTAACTTAGCAATCTAGTACGTGCATGGGTGAACATAGAGGGCAAGAAAAGGATGCTTTGGTATATATTTATGCCAAATCAGACCTTCTAATATTTCCTATCAGAACAAAGTGTGTCTGAAGTATATGGAAGCTTATGAGGCTTGTAATACTAGATCCTCAGCTAGGAAGGGAGTCTGGAGACCTCTGGGTCCTCCCCCCACCAGCACTCTGCCACTCAGGCTGACCACCATCGCTGCACTCCAGGACTGTCCCCAGGAGGATAGTCCTCATGCAGAGGACACATACAAAGCTTTTAGTATCCAGAATGTGGAATATACTATTTATAAATCTTTTTTTTTTTTTTTTGGTAGTTCCCTGGGCTGGGAAGGTTTGGATGTGCGTGGTGCTTAGAGCGCTGAAGCCTAGCCACTACACCACCAGGGAACCCTGGGAACCCCCTGCTATTTGTTAATTTTAATCATACTTGTAGTTACAGAGAAAGGTATTCTAGAATGTGTAGAGATATAGGTAAAGGGTCTATCTAATACTATATGCAGAATATATATAACATATAGAATTACATTGATAATAGTATGTACTTTTCTATATGTATTTATAATACTATAGATATAAATTTGTATATATTGAACATATATACCCATATAAGCATACATATTTCTAAATACAGAAACATATATATTAACTATAATTTAATTCTTTGTGGGCAAGAAAGAATTAGCATTTAGTGCCCTGTGGAAGAGTAAAGTAAAACAAACTTTGTTCTTGTTTGGGTCTGGTTGGTGACGATTACCACTAGAGATCTCAGAGAACTAACGCTATGGCAGGGGAGCTGGACCCTCAATAGTTAGACCATCCGAATGAAGGCAAGCTGGATGGCGTGCGGTCTGATCATGAAGGCTTCTGAGCAGTTGCTTCTAAAAATGACTTTTCCTTCCCTTCCCAAGCAGTAGTGTTTTGTACAGGCCCAGAATTCCTCCTTTTCTTGGAAGTTCTAGATAACTTTGCAACAGCAAAGTCGATCTTCATCTTGATTCCAGCCCTGCATTCTCAGGTAATTAATTTTTTCACTGGCTGAGCAGAGGCAATATGGTGGTAATTACAGTGGTGGCGTGCCACCCCCTAACTCCTCAGCTTCTCAATTTTTTTTTTCTTAATTCTCCCAGAAATGGCTCTCACCTTGGATTTGAGCAATATGGAGGCAATCTCTTCAGACTATGGAATAGGCAAGGATCAGACAACATTTGCAATAAAAAGGAAAAAAAAAAACCACTCTCTTCAAATATTCAGGGAGAGCCACAAAATGCTGAAATAAATCCTTATCAGGAATTTTAATGAGCAAAATAAAATATGAAATCTGTGTGATTACAATCAAATCTTCTCCCTTCTGCTTGGCTAGAGCAGGCTGCCAAAATGAAGGCATAAGGAAGGCTCTGGGAGGCCTTTTGTATTTAATTATTGCCAGGGCTTCCTCTCAGTTCAAAGCTCTCTCCCAAACCCCCACAGGGGCGATGGAGAACTTGAGAGAACAAATAAGCTCCCTTCTGAGTGATTTAGAATTCTGGACAGTGAACAATAAACATTTTAACTGAATTGGATGGACCCGAGCCTGTTTGGCTTAAAATTTGTGTCCCTGTTGGGGTGGGAAACATAAGTGAAATTTTTAGGGGGGAACCTGGAAGGTTAGACCACTGTCTACCATTCCAGGGCCACCCCTCAATGGCCACTCAATGCTTTTAGTTTTCTCTTGTCCTTCATTTCACCCCCAGTCTCTATGTATCTCAAACCCACAAGCTTGGGAGGTGGATAGGGGAGGCATCCATCTACAGTCATCCGGGAATATCTGGAATATAACGTTCATCTCTCACACCGAATGGCCTGGTTGAGGCCTTAGCCCATTTGAGAAGATGTGAGTTCTGTCCTCTCATGTCCTGAATCCAGGGTGCTATCTGAATAGCAGCAGAAAGGATTCACTTCAATCCTGGGGCACTTTGCTTGTTTGTGGACACAGGAGTAACTTTCCTTGGGGTGCCTTCTGGGTGCATGCAAATTTGAGAGCCCTATTTTTTTATGCTGTATCTGTGTTTTGGGTAAAACTAGATTATCTTTCCCTTTATGTCCAGATTTGCCTCCTTGCCAGTAGTGATTTCATCACCTTTGTCCTCTGTGAGATGCAAGGGTGTTTTGCTTAAGCATTCAAATTGGATAGAACACCAGTGGGCGATGGAGACCCTCCAGAAATTCAATCTCCTGCCTCTCAGATGAGGAGGTGATAATTGATATTTTGCCACCAGATACCCCATGTGGACTGTGAAGCGGGAGTAGCCCTGGCACAAGCATTTCTCTGGCTGCTGGGTTGTGAGTAGGAGAGACACAGGAGACTGGGCAGGCCTGGACCGCTGGTATTCCCGCCTCTGTGTAGTTGGCGGGTACAATGCGCCATGAGGATAGTTCTCGTCGTGGAGATTTCATCCAACTCATGCTGTGTGCCCTAAAATTAGACATAATGAACAGCCTTATTTTTAATTCAATGTCTATTAATATTAATTTAATTTGTATCTGAGGGCTGACCAGAAAATAAATGCCTCTATTTTTCATAATACCAGTGCTGGATACTTTGCAGACAGCCCTCGTGTACCATATCTTGTGCAAGCACTCATTGAAAAATACACCATTCACAACTGCTCAGTTGTTTGTTTATTGTTTCAACAAATATTTGTTGAACAAGTACTATGTGTCTGGCACTGTGCCCATCTCCGGGAATAAAGCAGCAAGCAGGTGGGGAGATGACAGCTTGAGCTAAATCGGTGCCAGTGATGTAGAGACAATACAGACATAACTGAGAAACGTTTTGGAGGTAAGAGTCCAAAGGTTTTGCTGTGGAAAACTTTTTAGTTTGATCTAGTTCCATTTGTTTATTTTTTTTCTTTTGTTTCCCTTGCCTGAGGAGGTAGATCTGAAAAATATTACTAAGAGCAGTGTCAGAGAGTTTACTGCCTATGTTTTCTAGTTTTATGGTTTGGGGTCTTATATTTGCATCTTTAATCCCTTTTGAGTTTATTCTTCTGTATGGTATAAGAAAGTGGCCCAGTTTCTTTGTTTTTTGTTTTTGCATTATGATATATTTTTTAATGTCACAATTGAGTTCTCTAAATACTTGCCTTGATTTAATCTCTGCCCAATTACCGTCAGTCAGTGGCCGTTTAAAGAATGAAAACTGATTTTAGTATTGGTCTGAACACAGCATAAATAAGGGGAAAAATATGCTGAGTGAGAAAGACCACGTGATACGTTCTATAGCCATCAGCCATCTTTAAGTAATTTTGAGATACTGTGTCTTTATTTCATTTTAAACTAGTAGTTGCCTTTCATGTGAATCAATAATTGAACACTGATGGTTTGTGTTAATATAAAATCACATACGTAGCTGTGAGTATTTTTTTGAAGGCTTCTCTTCAGGACTATGGCTTTTATATCTATGTGGCTTCTAAGTGCCATCCTGCTTGAGTTTTGCACTGAACTGCAGTGATCAGAAACACATCAAATCCCATGTGTTTGAAATAGTCATGCATGGATTTTCCCCAGTAGCCACCACCCTGAAGCCATGGGCTCAAATTTGAGTTTATAACAATTGGCTGACACTTGGTACACGTGTCTATTAATATATATTTCAACTAAATTAGAGTCAATACCTAATCTGCATTAATATAAGGTAATAAGACAAATGGATATTTGCTACACAGGAAATTAGAAGCATTGTTAAGAAGTCTGATTTTATGCTTTTGACATAACCAGAACTACAGTATAACACTTCTGCCCAGAATGGCCCATACTGTTGAAATGTCTTTTCAGTCCCCTCAAAGGTCAAATCGCACCCAACCATAAATGGAAAAAATTATTTAGGGACAACACACACACACACACGAGGGGATTTGCTCTCCCTGCCTCACATGTGCTGACAGTCTGATACAATCTGTCTTTTGAATACACCACCGAAACCAACTATGAACACAATCAATTTAACCAAAATCGATGCTCTTTTGTAGAGCTGCTCCAAATCGACGTGGAAGTGAAATCTTTGAAGCTCCCTTTCCTCAGTAAATGCTGCACTTACTGAGCTTCTGACGGCCGCGGGAGCCTGGGGGAGCTCCATGTTTGGGAGCACTGGCTGCACCTTCATTCTAGGGGCCAGAGTCCTTAGGGAATGGGCAGGAAATGAACACATGTTGGGTTTGTTTTATATGAAATATTTCCTCCTCCCCAGCCCTGAGCCAGCCTGGTGCAGCTATCCCCATATTCTGTATATCTGGGAATGCTAATGGGCCCCCAACACACCTTTCTTTGCAGACTTTACATCCATCAGAAATACTGGGAGAAAGAAGAGGTGACACAGGAGCAGAGACCACATCTAGCTCTAAATTGAGGGGTGACCAATGCTATTTATTTACACCTTGGCAAAGTTAGCTGATTGTTTTCCGGAAAAGTGCATACCTTTGCAGAGTTTGAATTTTAACTTATTAAATAAATATTTCATACACAAAGGACAATATACTTAAAGGATAGTAACATACTGGAATTGGTGAAAATACATTATAATTTATAAAGGAAGAAGATGATAAGTATTCATAATATTGATTAGATGTTTATTCTGTGCTAAGTACTCTGATCCTTGCTTCATGCAAATGATTTAATTGCAATAAGAAACTGCATTAGATGGGGTTATTATGCCCATTTTACGTGTAAAAAATAGATACTTAGAGTATGTCTCAAAAAATAAAAGTCTCACATGGAATGAGTGGCAAAACCAGGACCCTAACCCAGTTCCATCAACCTGACTCCAAGTCCATGTGATCAAGAAAGACAAGTACCATTAAAAAGAAGGGGGAGGAGGGAGAGGGGTGGGGAGTAAGACAGAATAAAGGAAATGGTCCAACTTCTCTTTTCAAGTCGATTGTCTCTATAGATTAAATCAACCACATAATGGGTCAAGTTAAATTAAGTGTGTCATTCAATGAGTTTTGGAACATATCAGGGCAAAGTAAAGTTTGTATCATGTTACACATATCTAAAATAATTAGTTGAAATGTGAAAACGAGCAACGAGGAATGTCTCTCTTCCTTGTGCTCTGTGACAGAGACAGAAGCTTCCCCACCACCGGCAGCCATTCAATGTCTAGGACAAAGCTGGTTCCAAGCCAGCTTCTCCAGGGCATTTCCTGGAAAGCCTTGAATGTAAAAGAATGGGGTTCCACATCACCCTAAGGCAAACACCTTGGGCATCTCAGAAAATGCAGTTTTCTCTGAATTACTCAATTAAAAACATTTGGCAGAAAGCTTTTGTCAACACAGAGGAGTCCTAAGTCTCTTTTGCCCCAGTTTGATTCCTGTGAGTGGCCGGCGGGGGGAGCTGAGTTTGGGGACCCTTGTGACACTGGCATCTCTGTGTTTCTTCATGTGC
Source organism: Lyroderma lyra (assembly GCA_004026885.1). Classification (NCBI taxonomy): domain Eukaryota; kingdom Metazoa; phylum Chordata; class Mammalia; order Chiroptera; family Megadermatidae; genus Lyroderma; species Lyroderma lyra. The sequence continues at coordinate 61,433 of PVJL010005164.1, forward strand.
ACCTTTATTTTATACTCACTGGATAGTGTATTAACAGTCAGGCTCAGTCTTAGAGCAACAGGCAACGTGGCAGAGGAAAGTGGAGAGTAAAAGCAAAGCGGAGTTCTTTTTTTTCCCTTCTGAGTGATTAGAAGATTCAGAAAATAAGTGCTGGAGTGAAGCCGATTGCTGGTGGTGTTTTAATTCATGGGTCATCTTCCCTTTTGGGAGATCACAGTGTAGTTGCCCCTAAGTGCAACAAATTCCAAGTGCTTCTGAGCAAAGAATTTGAGCAAAGATTTTTCACCCGGTCAGGAGCCTCTTACAGTTGAACCTCTTAGTGTTATAAAGAAGGGGTAGGAACAAGCAGAGGCCTGTGAGCTGTGCTGTGCGTGGCCAAGGTCTGAGGTTGTGCTGTGGGAAAGGAAGCTCTGATTCTCTATTCACATGCCTCACACGGGATGCTCAGCAAGGCTGGGCTGCTGGAATGTCTTGACTTGTCAGTGTGATGTGCCATGAATTTTAAGGAAAAGGCACCAACAAGGACAGACTCTGATTACTGTTCTAAGTTAAAATGATCAGGTTTGAAGTAAAAAGTCTTAGCGTCATAGATGTGAAGTCACTGAGACTGTGAGCAAAGTAAGTTTGAATAGCGACATCAGACTTAGCTCAGCTGTCTCATCTTGTGAGCTTTTAGGCTTGTGGAATGGAGCTGGTGTAACAGACGTGGTTGTGTTCATGACTGCACTAGGTGACATAGGGTCCCAGTGGCTAGGGTGCATGTCTGTCTGTTCTGGTGCAACCATTCGGTTCTCACGAAACAGCTGGAGTGAAGTACCTGATAGAAAGTGTGGGACTGATGACCACCCTGGCACCTTTCTCTGAGTTTTTATCGATTGAGAAATGACCCTACCTGGTTGTGTTTCAGTTTTTTCATCTGTAAATGGGAATAACAACAACAACAATAATAATAGCATCTACTTTATAGGGTAGTTTTGAAGCTTAAATGAACATAAAATGCTTGGAAGTAAGCCTGGTAATAAACATACAATAAACATTAGTGATTGTTGTTATAACGAGAAGTTATAGAACTGTCTGAGATCATAGGCCCACAATTTTAAGCTGTGAGCTAACACTGACACATTTATGCAGAGCAAACACAAGAAAAGCTTCAGAAACAGAATTTGGATATTCTGCTAGAAGCTACTAATGTGGATACAAAATAATGAAGATAGAGCAGGTACAATCACTTACTGTCCTGATCGTTGTCCACCTCTTTCATCCCATTTTAAATCTATATGTGGAGTGTGGTCAGGCAGAGGGAACAGGCAGGGGCAAAACAGCATATACTCAATAAATGCTCCATAAATATGTGACAGATGCTGTCACTATAGTACTCATTGCGAGATTCACTGCCACTACTACAATGACTACCTCTGCTAATAATAATAATGACAATGGGGCCTGAACAATGCCCTGGAATAAAAGCTTCTTGGTCTCTAAGCAAGTAGGTCCAAGTTAAAAAAAAAAAAAGAGAAAATTCCAAGGCATTTTATTTTTTGCTTTTGAATTAAGGTTTTACAAATAAGGTTTGCAAAACTAGTACATCAAAACAAGTAAAAAATTATTCATTTTCTAGTTCAGTTCAGGAGAGGGGTAAATGTATGACATTTCCTCCATTTTATAATATACAAGTTTTCCCATTGTCCAACATCTCTGAAGTTGTGATTTCTTTGATAGCACATTGCAGGTTAATTGGAAATATATTTTTTCTTTCTTAGAGGATCATAAACTAATGGTGTATCTATAAAGAATGATGTTTTAGCTTCAATTAAATATAGTAATTAAACTGAACTGGGAAAAATAGTTACTGAACATTGAAAAAGTGTTTACGTGGGGTTGGTGATGAAATCACAATTTCTTTAATGCATCATGTTTTACTAATGCTAAATACCCTTACATGTATATAACACATGTGCATACATTTATACTTTATTATACACCTACACATATTAATGTAAACAAAATTTAAAAGCTAGCTATTTAAGACTGATTAAATATAATAAAATATAGCTTCCAATTCCTATTCTATTATCCCCTGAACAAAGCACAAACAGCTGATGTCTGTATTCTTTCTGTGACTATGTGTATTGTTCACGCCTGAGGACTTGACTGTTGGTGCAGTTAGGTATGCCCGTGTTGTCACTCTGACTGTATCTCTTCCCTGCCTCCTTTCTCTTTACTCCAGCCTCCTCAATCTTTTTGACATATGACCCTAACCCACAAACTTGGCCTGAAATTCTGGTCCCCAGACAATCTTTCTATGCTTTCTATCACCTCCCCGCACGCTCCCCAGCTTAATTTCCCCACTTACCATGTATTGCCTCTAGAACACTGTATTCCTTTGCTCGTCAGTATCCCCTCTTAGACTAGGTAGGACTCAAACTAAAGCAAGACATTTTGAATATTTTGTTCTTGCTATATCCCTGAAACCTAGGGCAGTACTTACCACATAATAGAGATTCAATAAATATTCATGGATTTAATTCACTGATGATAAAGATATTGATTCTGTGACTAGTTATAATACAGAGAAAGGTAAGTAGAGATATGAAATGGCTTTAAGGTTTCTACTCTAGGAAAAGCTTCAGATGTGAATTTCACCTTGGGGTGACTTTGTAAGGAAGGAGTTTTCCTAGCTCGGTGTTGGTGGGGGTTTGCCCAAGAACCAATCCACGTATGTGCCAGTGTGTCCACTCCAAAAATGAAGAATTCTTTCAGTGGTCCAAGCTATTTTATAAGCAAATGAGTTTCACAGCACTGAAGTTAATATAGTATCACAAGAGTAATATGTCCAATGCTGACTGGGCAGGGTTGACTTTTATTGCCATTAGATTCCACTTTAGAAACTACACAGGCATTAAGTTTCATATTTTAAAAGAGGAAAATTAGATGCATGGCTTTTCTGGACCTGTTGGAAACCTTCATTTTTTTAAGGTTAAAATAAATACTATGTGAAATAGTGCTAGAAAAAGAAGACCGGCATCTAATTTATTTTTAATGAACTTGCAAAGTTCCCCATTTTTGCCTTATTCAGCTAGTTTGTACTTGGTTTAGTTTTTAATTCTACAGACGACCCAATAATCATGCTGTCTCTTCAAAGGAGAAAAGAAACACAGACACACTCATATACATTCTAAGGTGGGGTTTTCAGGGTCCTGTCTTGTTTAGCAAATATTTCAGATAAAACAATGTGTTTGTCTATTACACTGATTGCCAAGATTATAGCATGACAACAAATAAGATTTAAGGGACAGTAGCTAAAATTACAGCCCAGTATGCTGTCTGCAGTAATGCGTGGGTACACGTTAATTTCTGCAGCAATGTCCCTTACGTGGGAGCTGAGGCCTCTCAGGACATTAGCATCATAGCCACCAGCCTGGAGGACTCCGTGGTAGAGTCAGATGAGCCAGTGGGCTGCTAGAAAAGCCACACCCCCACAGAGGCCCTTGACTAGGAAGGCTGTGACAATTTGAGTGCCTGGGGAGATGCAGGTATCAGGTGAAATGGTAGCAGCATGACAATTTATTTTTTTTTTTTCATTTATTGTGAAAGGCAGCATAGAAAGCAGTAGCAGAGAAAGGATTTTGCTCCGGATATATAGTGCTATTCACTGCCTAATGAATAGTATGTGGAAGCCAGCCCACATTTCTGGAACAAAAAAAAATCAATTGAGGTTTCAAGGTATTCTTATAAGCACATGTAGAGAAAAAAAAATGTGTGTGTGCTGCGGGGAGGGGAGCTGTTTAGAAGGTTGCTTATTGAAGCCAAATAATTTTTTGAAAAATGTGAGTGAAAGTGTCTTAGGATGGCTACAATCATGTTCTGGTAGCAAGTAAGCAATGGATGCCCTCGAACCAATGTAGGTTTTCTATCAGTGCCAACTTCTAGAGGTCACCTGCATTCCTTGGCTGGTGGTTCCCTTTGCTCCACTTTCAAAGCAACATCATAGCATCTTCTGATATTACCTCAGTCTTCTATCACTTTGTCTGACCACAGCCTAGGAAGGTCTTCCCGTTTTAAGGATCATGGGCATGAATTGAGCCCAGTGGATAATCCAGGGTAGTCTCCCCATATCCCTATCCTCAACTTAATCATAGTTACAAAATCCTGTGTGCCTCATAAAGAAATGCATGCACAGGTTCTGGGAATTGGGATGTGGACATGTTTGGGGACATATTCTTCACACCAAAATTATGTAAGAAAGGTCCTATGTGGTGTTAAGTAAAATCTGCATCTGCTATTTTTAATTTATTCATCTCATGAAGAGTTAGCATGGCTCAGTGGTTAAGGGCACGGGCTTTGGAATCAGGCAGATGCAGGGTCAAAACCTAACTGCCTCATTCGTTCATTTATTCATTCATTCCTTCAACATGTAGTTACTGAAGGTGTGCAAAGTGCTAAGCTGTTTTGTGGTCACTGGGGATATAGCAGTGAATAAGACAAATTTGCTGTCCAGGAGACATTTACATTTTAGTAGGGGAGGCAGATAGCATTTAAATAAGACATCTATCATGTAATGTCAGATAGTGATAAATACTATAAAGATAAATGGTCCTACATCTTATGTTGTTCATATGCAGAAATTACCCAGTGGCTGTAGCCATGTGTTTATTCATTCATTTATTATTCATTTATGTCATTATCAAACTCATAATTGGGACACCTTTGTGTATAAGGAATTATAAAAGGGTTTTAGTATATATCTTACCCTTTTATCAACATAGACCTGGAAAATAGTTGGTATTTGCTGGTTTTGTTGATGAGTAAATTGAGGCTCAACAAAGTTAAATCACTTTATATGTGACCTTCTATCATGTGGTAGAACAATGAAATGCATGCAGAGTTTTACAAAGTCATAAATTTAAGTTTTGTTTGTTTGTTTGAAGTTTCTTCATTCTCTACCTAAGCAAGAAGTGACCCCCTTATAAATTTGTAAATGGGAGAGAAAAGCCTAGGGTTTGAAATGCTTTATTTTCCTCCAAACCTGAGATAATATCATTTCTTTGAGCTTCCCCTAATTTTCTTTTGGATCATTATGTGACTATTCTGTCTTTGATCAATCATTTAAATCTATGTTTACACAGGCTGAGCAAAGGAAAGAGTTAGACAATTACCCATGCCTTGGAACTAATTTAAACAGCCTATTCAGGGCTCCGGCTCATCCTCTATTACTTCATTCTCTGCTCAGATACAGCTGCTGAGTACATACAGATTGGGGGAAATGAGGGAGAAGACAGCGATCGGAGACTCTGTGCAAACAGGTGTCTGCCAGTGAGGTGTTTTATTGTTGCTGATGTCATTGGTGGTGGTGGTGGGCGTGCTTGGGGTGAGCAGTATTTCCATTTGTTGTTAATTAAGTGCACCTCATTAGCTACACACATTTATTACTTGAACACATTTGCCATTTTGGGAGTAATATGCATATAAATGTATTCTCAGTCTCTACAGAAGAAAGGTATTTAGCATATGCCTCCAATTGACTTCCTTTTTAAGGATATCTCCTCCTATAATCTGATTATATATAATATAATTAATATAATATTATATGGTATAATTAATGTAATATATATGCTTTGCTATGCTATGCTATGATATGGTATGATATAATAGTGTATACTCTTGAACTTTCTGTCCTGGATACAGGTTGCTTAGCTAGCTCAGGTCCTGAGTACTGGGGCGGGTTCTTTGGTTGGGAGTTGGGAAATCCCATTGCCGTGAGTACTGTGTTTCACGTCAAGTCTACTTCTGTGCCATTGCCACTCTAACATTTGTCCAGCTCTTGGTGGGGGAGCACTGTGATGCTACAGTCACAACCGACCAGCCATAATACTGTCCTCACATCTGCCCTGTTTCTATGCCTGAATGCCTGCTTTCGTAATTTCTTCTATGCCCTAGTACCTAACACTTGGCCTTTGCTTTGACCTGCTCCCAGACACTGGACTCTGTTTTAAAAATCACCATTTCCTGTCTTTCTACTTTGAGGTTATTTCATCTCCTATAGTTGGATTTTTGCCCAAACACCCCTTCCACTGCCCTTGAGCTTTCTTTTGGACATCAGCTGGGCCTTTTGCTTTGAGAATCCTAAGATTCCATCAGAAACAATGCAGTGTTCTCGCTTGGAATGTCTAGAAAGTCTGAGCCAAATTCTCAATGTGTCCAACACACTGAAGGAAAAGCCGCATGCTACATAATGAGAAGACACTCACAATGCCCTGCGTCCTTTCTTCTGCTTTTGGACCTTACCCCCTCCCTGTCAACCATACTTCCTTTCCAATGCCTCTTCCTGGAAGTGCTTCAAGGAAACTTCCAGTAAGTACAAAGATTTTGATAAATCAATACCCCATAGCAATGGTTTAAAATAATTCTTTTCTGGGAGTGTTAGCAAGAGAAGGTAACACTGAGGTGAGGGAGGGCATGACTTACCCAACAGGGACAGCAGAGCATTCCAAGCGTGATATTCCACTAAATGACATGCAGAAGGAGTTAAAGCTTTGTAATACCGTTTGTATCGCTACCTGCCATCTGGTCGGCAATTGTAAGCCTAAAACACTCAGGTAAACTCTGTTTTCCCAAATAATGCAGTGCTGTGGGGATTCCAACAGCCACTTGTCTTTTTAAATGTCATTATATTTTACTGTTTTCCAGACTAAAACACACAATATGAGCAGAATTTTGCATAGCACACTGAGGATGCGAGGGAGGTGTTCTGCTCTCTATGTGAGCCGGGAGTTCAGGTTGAGGATTCTCCTTCGACATGGACTGACTCATTCCATCTGAATCCTGTCTAGAAACTCTCTTCTCAGGGAACGAGGACTATTAAATATTCAGCAAGAATGATAGGTATGAAGTCAGCTCCCCTTTGTTCCAGGACAGGCTGGCTGGCAGAATATAAGACCCCAAGCAAAGCAATTTCTACACTTCTTTTTTTTTTTTTTAATTCTAAAGCCATTTGTTGATTGTTTTACCGTTCTGTTATAAGTGTGGAGGGGAATAAATAGATCAGACCTAACCTGATGTTATAATGTATAATTTTCCTGCTGGTAGCAATTCCATCAATTACCTAAAATTTTAAACTAGGGGAAAATTCCTTTTAAATAAAGCCTGAGAGGCCGGGATGATGAACTCACAGAATGAAATATGTTTAAGAAAGATATAAATGTCTGTGTAACCCTGGTATCCAGGGAGAGAGATCACATCTCCTCCATTTATGTGAACTTACGTTAACTACACGTTTGTGGGCACACATTATTTGCTAGGTTCTCACTATTAAGTGGTGAGAACACAGAAATGAATAAGCTATACCACTGTTGCACAAACATTTGTATAACACAAGGTTAATCTGGACAAGAGTTAAATTTGTGTTTTATCCTTCTTTCTCTTCACCAGTCATGTTCTTTCTCTGTGATTCTATCCATTCTCATGCTTCTAGCAAACTTCCGGATGCTGAATACTTCAGAATTTGTATTTCTAATTTATCTCTTTCTCTTCGGCTCTAGACACATTCATCAAACTGCCTAATTTGCGTGTCCATCTGGATGTCCCAGAAGCACCTCAAACTCAGCATATTCCAAAACGAAATCCTCATTGCCCTCCCAAGCCTCCATTCCCACCTGACTTCCTCCTATTGGTAAATGCCACTCACCCCGAGTCAGTCCTCTCCCTGACACTCTGCGTCTCATTTATCACTGGTCTTGTCAATTCTGCTACCTTCCTTCTATCCATCTCTAGTTCCTCTGTCTACAGTTTTGATTAACTTTACTTTTTGAATTGAATTTAGACTCATGGAAAAGTTAACAAAAGTAGTACAGAGGGTCTCAAATACCCTTCACCCACTTTCCCCTTATATCCACATCCTGGCCAATCATAGGGTCATTATCAAAACTAAGACATTCACCTTGGTACACTCCTATTAACTAAAACACAAAACAGGTTCAGATTTCATCAATTTTTCCACGAATTGTCATTTTTCTGTTTCAGGATCCCATGTTGCATTTAGCTGTCATGTCTTTCTTAGTATCCTCTAATCTGCGACAGTTGCTTGGGCTTTCCTTGTCTTTGGTAACCTTGACATTTGCAAAGAGCACTCTTTATTATTTTGTACAAGATCCCTCAAATTAGGTTTTGCCGATGCTTTCCCATGATTAGTATGAGATTACTGGGAAAGATACCACAAAGGGTATGTGCTGCTCACAGTCCATGATATCAGCAGGGACAAGATGTTGATATGTATCACACACTAGTGATATTATCGCTGGTGATGTTAAGGTGGTATCTGCCAGAAATCTCCATTGTGAAGTTAATTTTTTCCCTTTGTAAATATTTAGGGGGAGAAGCATATCCTGTTTCTGCTTTAAAATTTTCCCATTAAATTTTAGCATCTATTGATGGTTCTCTTGGAAGCAATTATTACTGTAAGCTTCTAATGCTGATTTTCTGTTTCCCTCATATTTCTTTTTTTATATTTTTAATTGGAATTCTTTTGCAAGAAAGAGTGGTCTCCTCCATTTATGTCTGTATTTAGTAATTTATTTATCTCGATATAGGCCCATGGCTATTGATTGTAATCTTTGTTATTTATTTCATTTCTAACTTGCTCCAGTTTTAGTTCCTGGGGGCTCTTTCAAGTTGGCTTCTGCAACTTTTCAATATGGACACATCCACATGTGTCTTTTTAGGCAATTTTTTATTTTCTAGTGCAAGAAAATGCCACAGAGCCATCTTATATTTTTCCTTTCCTCTCTCTGAAATCTACTAGTTCTCTAAGGAGTCCTACTATTTTTATTAAAGAATGGTATTTAGAAACAATGGTATCAGTGCTAGGTGTGCTCATTCCTGCTGTAGGGTGGCTGCATCTAGTCCCTCTCAGTGGGTGGGGCTACATAACCTAAGAATGTGTACTAACTCATACATAAGCACAACTCTCTCTTTCTCTCTCTCTCTCTCGTGTGTATGTGTGTGTGTATACACACACGTGTGTGTAAATATGTTTATGTCATGTATGAATATATGTTAATATATTTTAAATTATATTTTAAAATCCTTTGAGTTCACACTGAAACCTCTGACTCTAATCAGCACTAAAGGGTTAATTCTAATCTTTCTCTTTCCTTGTTTCAAAGCATCTTCTCCAATAGTGAAAATCCTGGCTCTCATTATCTACAATATCTTTACTTATTTGTTTAACCCTAGTATGCAAATAAATTTTTTTCTGAATTTCTTATCCATCCCTCTATAAAAAACAACAACTAGAGTACAATGTTTGGGCATAGTTCTTTTGTGTTTGTTCATATGGTACTCTGCTGACTAAATTAATTCTTCCTCATTTTTCTGTGACTAGACCACTGAAACTGAAATTCCAAGTGATTTTTTTTCCACTTCTGAACCATTTTGCACATGAAAGTCAGATCGATTCACTGAAAATAAAGATCAGATTATATTACTTTGCTGCTTATAGTTCTCCAATGGCTCTCTTTAGCCCATAAGATAAAAGCTCAAGGTTTTGGTGTTGCAGAAAACAGGGATCACATGTGTATACTACTGCTTCTGCTAAGCTGTATTGTATAATCAAAACTCATATTTTATAGCAATTCATGACAGGAAATATTCCCTTGTAAACCTAAGTCAAAGTCAACTTTAGACTAATGAATCAGATCATCATTCAAACTTAAGTATCATCATTTTCTTAAAATAATTGTGTTTAGTTCTGAAATTGTCATTGTTTTTGATATTTTGCATTAATTCTATTTCAGTTAGAGCCATAAACCTTGTGAATTACTTTGTTGTGGTATTTATAGTTTTCTTAGTATACTAAAGTATACAGATACCTGTTTGACTGACTTGTGTTACAGCCTGCAAAAAGACGGGCAGATGCGATTTCAGGAATAGGAGCAGTCACCTGTGGGTCATTCTATTGTTATATAACAGTTAAGGCTGTGAATGTTTACATTATGCTGCCAATTCCCTTATGCTGTAATATTTAAGAGAGTAGAAAAACACTTCTAAAGGTGATAGACTTTAAAGCACCTTTTCAGCTCTAAAGCTCTTCAGGCAGTACACTGATGTGAAGGTCCTTATTATTTAAGACTTCTAAATAAGCCATATTTACCAATGCCAAATTACTGGTGAGTTGTTTGACCCTGTATTTATTTCTAATTTCCACAAGCTCTTGCTAAGAGCTGCACTAAATCAGGTTGCCATTGATCTTGGCTCCTGTTCATGTCATTCTAAAATGAACTGCATATGATCAACAGAAAAAGACTGCTGCTCTGAAGAGGACACCTGTAAAAGGAGTGCTCAGGATGACCTGACAACATGCATGGGTATTAATTATTCAGGGAATAGGAAGAGCAGACACCTGCATACATATGTAGGATGGAGGAAGACCATGAGGTGAACCTGTGTGTCAGGAAATCCAGTGTGTGAGTAGGAAAATGTTACCTTAGGAGGGGGATTCAGGGAAATGATAAGCATGGCTGTGCTAGACAATCACTTAAAAACCACTGATGTAATTAAAAATAACTGCATATCCATGTGCAAGGCACTGAAATGATTCTCACAGTCAGAGCTGCTATAACTTACAGTATTTTTATATGAGTTCTCTGCTTTTTAGCAGAAGGGAAGCCTCTTGCATTTCCCACAGGGCTTTTGCCTATTTCCACATGCAATGAACATATTTCAGAGCCAGTCACACTTTTCCAAAATTGGCATCCTCGTGTTGTTGTAGTCCTCCTCCTCAGAGGGTGTAAGGGATGCCCACAGGTCCAGAGAGCAATATAATAGTAAGTACTCATTGAGACCCCCTAAGACAGTCACTGTGCCTATTGCTTCATGTCTCGTATTTAATTGTCACAAACATTTCTGTGAAATATGTTTTAAGAGAAGGAGGATTCTTCCCTTCAGTGAGAGTAGAAGGAAGAGAATGATCATGATGAAGGAGAACGGATTTGGGAAACAAACTCTGCTTATTGCTTTCTGTATAAAAAGCTACGGAGTGGAGGGGTTGCTCACTCCATCTGAGCAACAAAGCCTTGAGGTGGGGTCTTTTGGCAATTTATTGCTCATACCTTGGTGTAGGGTGGGTCTCCTTACGTAGAAGACAGAGCTCAAGAAATATATAGCAAATTTCCACAAATGAATCCCAGGTTCCTATCAAATCCTATTACATTATTCGAGATTTGTCTTTATTAGGAAAACATTTTTCAAAGATATTTTTTGTGTAAAAGGATTTAGGTGGTAGTAAAGGTATATGCTTCAGGAAGTTACATAAAAGCCCACTTACCATGGCAACATGTGTAACCTTTAATCAATTGTACCATTAGGTTCAGGGATTTTAGGCTACCTTCCCTCATTTCAACCCTTGGAGAAGCCCATGTTTTCACACTCTTGCCTTCCAGAAAGCCTTGGCATCCAGTGGCTCAGTGAATGGTTCTGCAATCCAAGTACAAGTTGTGAAGCTAGTTACATATCTTCCCTGGCCATTGCTTCTGCTTCTAGAAAACACAACATTCCAGTTCCCAGTTCATGGCCTGTTGTGAAGTGCTTAGCTTACTGGCTGTGGTTTGCTGAGGATGTTCCATTCATTTTGTGGCTTTCAGGTCTTTGGTATTCTTCCGAGGAAAGGGGCAAGAAGCTGAGTTCCATAAATATCATTTTTTATTCTTCAGGTACTTTGCTCCCCTCTACTTGTTATATTAATAATTTAAGGGGTAATCTTAGAGTAAATTAAGCTTCATATCCCAACAGACATTTGCTGCACTTACGAGCCAATACGTGCTATATCTTTGGGCTGCAACGTCCTACCTCACTTGTGGATTCAATCATCTACCACATAGTTCTTCTTCATGTGAACATCTCTAACTTTCAAAGAGCTTTGTAAAATAGAAATTATAGTATTCAAATTTATCAAATCTATTATTAAAAATTTTACACATAAACCTGGCTGAAAAAGTGTAATCTTCACACTAAGTTGTTCTGGTAATTAATATTGAAGTTCTAACTCTACAACAAAGGACATAGGATGATAACAATAAAGTTTTCAGTCTCTAATTGTTCATTCTGATTTCGTGAGTAGCACAAAGAAACCACTTGGTGATTCTATTCTGCAACTTTGCCTCTATTCAACAGTATCTTCTTTTTATTTTTGTTTCTGCATACTTTCTAGAGTTCTCCTCTTCCTCATGTTTCAGCTTCTCTCTGGCCAACAAATTTATGCTAAATTGTAAATGACTGATAGCAGCTTATCAATACCATGCCATCAATAACAGGTCAAGGTCAACTGTAAAATCCAAATGGTTGCACATTTTCGGAAAGTCTCATTCAACACCGTCTAGGATTCAAATATCCATTGTGATGCAAGTTATCAAGAGGATCCAGGTGTTCGTTGTTTTCTTGCTAGAATTTCTACCTCCATTACACAGTGAAACACTAAAGAACCAACAGGCCAACTGCAGTGAATAGCAGTCTCAGCAATGAGCAGTCATGAAACCAGCCAGTTTATCATTTGCATTCTGCTATGCAGTAGGTAGTTGTAGGTGGAGACCATGTGATAATGTACATTTTTGCTAGAGTTTTCTCTTCTGGTGCCATATGTATGATTGCCCCCCGGTAACAAAATTGGTTCTACATGCTTAAATACGTTCCAAGTGCCACTTTCACCTTATGCCAATTTCCATTTCTGTTTCTTAATTGTCTTCCCTGTGCACCCGAGGGCCTCACAGTTTCCTTCTTTTGTTCCAACTTCATTATCCAGAAACATCGATGTATTTACATTTGCATTGCATTTTCTTCCTTCCTTCCTTCCTTTCTTCCTCCCTCCCTCCCTTTTATTCCCTCCCTCCCTTCCTTCCTTCTTCTTTCCTTCTTTTTTTCCCTTCCAAATATTTACTTATTTGTGAATTCTTTATAACCAAGATCTGACTAGGTCATCTAGTGTTTAGTTATCTTGAACAGTAATTAATAACCAAACACTACTTTCATGAGGAGTGTTATTTAGTGGAAGAGTTGGAAATTCTAGTACAAATAAAGTATCTGATCATTTTTAGGCTGCTTATAGTTCAGTGGTATTAGAGAGAGGAAGAGCTTTGGGTGATCATTTCTAATTAAATTTATTTAAATGAACTTCCATTGCTGTACCCAAGTGTGTAACATTACATCCCTTTAACTTGTGTGAATCTCATCTAATCAGCTCAGTTCACGGGAATTTACATTCAGAAGATAAGTGGAAATTCTCATATTAGCCCAGAAATAGAGAGTAAAGAGTTCTGTGTTCCATGGATTTCAGAGATACTATAGCCCGTATTTTAAACCAAATTTAGCAGTTGATATTGAAGAAGGCAAAGGTGACATGGATATTCCTTTCACATGATGTGTGAGTATTCCTTTTGCACACTGTTCACCTGGATTAGCCTTGTGCATTTCTTCCATCCTGCCCCTTTTAATTCTGATGTGAATACTATACTATGTTCAAACTGCACCTTAAATCACATTTCTTTAGGAAGCTGTTAACAATTAGCTTAGCTCACAATGGACTAGCCCTTCCTTCAATGTTTCTGGAACTTATAGTCAATATCATGTAATTTAGTACAATAAAGACTTGCATTGTCCTTTGATTGCTTAAAATGTTCCATGTCTTTCCAAGCCTTTCAAGTCCCAAACAAAATTGTATATGTTGAATAAAAGCTCTCCTGTTTGCTATTTTCTGGTGCCTAGTATATAGTGATTTACACTCCTGCATATCTGTTACTTGATTCATACAACCTCTGGCTATGGATCCTTAGTAGATTATTGGCTGAAATTATAATTTAGTTTTTAAATGCATCCTCATGCTAATTCATATATATTCAATGACCAGATTCAACTACTTCTTGATGAATCATTTCTCCACCACTTCCCACATAAACATGCATGAGCAAGCAGCTATTTCCTCGAAAAGAGCTCATGTATTCCATCCAAGCTGTGTGTCAAGAGATCATTTTATCTTTTTTTTTTAATTTAAGCATAGATAGTATGCAATTTTGTGTTAGTTACCTTAGTTTCAGATGTACAAGTTGGTGATTTGGCATTTTTATATCTTATATTGTGATTACCCCACTGATTCTAATAATCATCAGTCGTCATGCAAACTTATGGCAGTACTATTGGCTATATGCCCCTTCATCACCCATCTCCCATCCCCCTTCCAACTTTCTTTTTCCAATCTCATCAACTAAGTTCACATAGATATTTTTTCTGACATAAAGACTTAAAACCACATTTACCTAAAGATACAGAATATGCCCCTCAAACCCACTAAAATCTCCCAATATCATCAAATTTGAAAATCTGGTCTAAATAAAGATCTTTATTAATTTTAAAACAAACCTCAGGTCCGTACTTTTTTGGGGTGAGATCAAATTGAAAACTGCATCTTTAAGCAACAAATATCTCTGAGCATATTCTCTATTTTAGCCAACCAACATAGTTTCTAATTTCCAAATTTGTAGAAAAGTTAGTGAGCAAATTATTTCTAAAATAACAGACATTTTTTACTTCTCTACTTCAAAAACTATAGATTACTTGCTATCTATAGGAATAGCATTGCATTCATTGTACCATGAATGATGCAATGAACACTAAAATACCGTACATATCTAGGGTGACTATTTAATGTATGACAAAACTAGAACCGGTTTGGGAGTAAAAAGGGAACTGTTATAATTATGCTAGAATGGCAGGAATAAACTGAGACTGTCCAGGGAAATTCTAGTTGTATGTTCACTCTATACTCCTATTTTAGTATCTAATGGCTGCTGTAGCAAATTACCATTAACCTGGCAGCCTGAAACAACAGAAATTTATTCCCTTACAGTTCCAGAGGTTAGAAACCCAAGATCAGTAATTCTGGGCCAAGATCTATGTGTTGGCTGGCTGTGCTCCCTGGAGGCCACAGAGAAGGGGCTATTTCTCAGCCTCTTCCAGCTCTTGCTGAAGGCCAGCATTCTTGGACTTGTGACAGCATCACTCGGAGCTCTGCCGCTATGGTCGCACAACTTTATCTTCCTTCATCATTATAAAATCTCCCTCTGCTTCCCTCTTATTTGGAAACTTGTGAGGACATTTAGGGCCCTCTAGGATAATCCAAGATAACTGCTATATCTCAAAATCCTTAACTTAATCCCATCTGCAAAGACTCCTTTTTCATATATAAAGTGATATTTCTAAACCCCTGACATCTTTAGAAGCCATTATTCTGCTTACCACACTAACCCGACTTTAAAATTTTTATGGTATCACTAAGAGCAAAAGTACACACCTGAAACTAATATACTGTTGTATGTTAGCCATATTTTAATAAAAATCTTTAAAAAATAAAAAAATTACACACTTAAGAAATTAGAAACCATACTAGGAAGCATGCAAGACTCCATGCCTCATGAGCAGCATGAGCAGTGCTGTTGTGTACAAGAAACAGAAACCACTTGAAGATGGGGCAGCCTTACCCTGAAAGAATAGACAGAATTTGGGAAGATGGGAGAGAATGCATGCCAGAGAGATCCAGCCTGAACAAAGGTTTGGGGGAGGGATGAGCGGAGCTATTTGGGAGACATGAAAAAGGCCACTCTGCTCCAAAAGCAGAGTTCACAATGGGAGCAATGAGGTTAACTTGGAGAGTTAGGCTGATATCACAACATTGATCTTTCCTGAGGCCAAGCTTTCTACCTTCTCCTACTTTATTTAGTCCAAAAGTCTTCCCCCTCAGTCCCTCGGTCAGCCCATCCCCTTTAAATCTCCATGATTCAACTTTTTCCCTTTATAACTTTCATAACTTTGCTTTTGCAACCTTCCTGGGTCTCACTTATTTAGCTGTCTCTCCAGGAGGATGGCTATACCTCTGTACCACCGTTCTTATTACTTTGCTTTGCAAATCTTTTGTATTAGACTGTGAGCTGTTTGAAAGAAGGGCCGTGACATGTATGTCTTTGTCATTCCAATTCTTAACAAACACAGGGAGCCATTTGTATGAGGTGCTCAGTGAGTGCTTTGTGAGTGAATGAACATATAGAATTATACCAAGGACACAGATCCCACTGAAGGTCTTTAGTAATTGTCATGCCATGGTTGGTGGTGCTCTTTGTTTTTTGTCAGGTAATAATCCCTTCTCTTTTGATCAAAAATGAGTTGGGAACTCCTTAGGCACTATCAGGGTGAGCCTAATAATTTTACCCCTTAGGAACAAGTACTGATATCATTTTTATTAGAAGCTATATACATTATGTTCTTTCTATGGATATTCAGAAATGGTGTATATGATTTTTCTCTGTCAATTTCCAGTATGTTTTATCTCACTTCCTCCTTCATATAAACCCACTGTCCCAATCTACCCATTTTCTTTTGTTCTGCCTTTAGGCAGTTGGGAAATAAGTGATTGGCTACTTGCTCTTTATGGCCCACAAATGATACTGGTTTCTGGTTTCTGTAATTAAAGCTGACTTAAGTAGAAAGAATTAGGTACTTGCCCATTAATAAGCAAGGTGATGTTCATAAGCTGCTTTGTCACAATCAAGTTCCCAGATCCAATCCCAATAGCTTTCCATTAAAGCAGGGGATTAACTATTGGTGTAGCACAGTGGAAAGAGCTAGAAGAACAGCTCCTTGGGTCCCTGCAACAAATTACTTCTGAATCAAACCTCTGATTAATAGCTCCAGAGTTGCTTCTCTGTTTTGCATAATTAAGTTTCATGGAGTGTTACACTTAATAGCCTTACCATCTCTCAGGTAGAAATAGCCACCATTTATTTAACCAGCAGAGTCAGAAAGTGCTGGATGGTGAATAGAAGGTATTCAGGAGGAGATTAGGTACATTCTGGGTCATAAATTGAGTAAGGCTGTAGTTATCTTCCCATAAAAAGCTGCAAATATGATGATCCAATGATACCATCCCAAAGTCTCTGTTTATATTTTTCTTCTGACGTGGGTCTAAGAACTTCAAATAATAGCTATGGCTCTGAGAAACCTGTAGATATGCATACAAGTTGACTGCTTTCTCTTTCAAATATTTCATGGCCTTTCTAAACCTCCAAAGTATTGCTTGTTTTATACTGTTTATTATGGCTGCATTTGTTATCACATGAGTAGTCAGACATATGATGCAGATGTCCCGTAAGCTTCAGACTCTTGAAACTACCTGGGAAGAAAGCCAAGATGTCCTTAGAAGTGCTGGGTATAACAAAGTGGTGAGCAGGCCAGGAATTAAGCATTCATTAATTTCAAGGGATTAAAACATGACCAGGAAATACTTCTTCTTTCCTTTTTTTTTCTGTAAAATGATGTTTATTTCACACAATCATTCTCTTGACCAATCTTATTTAGATTTTAGGGCAGATAATTCAACAGTAGTCATCATAGGGGTGAAATCCTCTGTTCTAATCAAGTTTCACTTGGACCAACGGGCACACAGGAATGAACAGTACCAAGTACATTTACGGAGTTCGCTGTGTGTCCGGGACTTTTCTGTGCCCTTTACTTGTGTAAAATTATTCAGTGAAGAACTTACTGCCGAGTATTTGTTTAGCTTTACTTTTTCTGCTTTCCTGTCTTCATTCTTCCCTTCACTATCTCCCTCTTCTGAAGTCTGCTCACTTCCTCCCCTCGTCCTTCACTTGCTCTCTCTCTCTGTAGTTCTTCTTATATACCTTTACCTCGTGTCTGAGATTTGCTCCAGAGTGAACCATAGGGAACCAGGAAGACTGATTCAAGTCCTGGAGCTGTCATTCTCCATGAGACAATGTTTTGGGCAAGCTGACTAATTAAATGGAGCCACAGGTGACTTATTTTTTAAAAGGGGAAGGAAAAAAGGAAGAAGAAGAGAAGGTGGGGGAGGTGATCAGGAGGGGAGGAGACAATAATAATCATATCTGCCCTTCCTACAATAAAATGTATGCCTGAAACCTATGTAATTCTTGCTAACAGATGTCACCCCAAAAAGTCTAGCAATAAAAATGAATTAAAAAAGATATATTGTTGCCATCAGAATCAAAAGCCACCTTGTCTATGAAAGCCCTCTGTAAACTGGGTAGAATTCTACAAATTCCCCTTGTTTTTGCTAACCTCCAGATAAATATTTTCAGAAATTTTCCTAGGATTTAGAGCCAGACACATTTGAAAGAAAAAAAAAGAAAAAAAGGCCATGCTCTAGACAAATCGAGTGCCTTGTCATGCACTTAGCAGGAGGAAAATGCTGCCATTCCTTGCTAAAAACCCATTTGTCTTGCAAATTTCTATAATGAACAGATTTTGGAATAAATACCATGTAATCTGTGATGACAGTTCTCTCATTTCTTTCTTATTAGTTCACTCTTCTCAGCATCTGAATCATATAGCTACAGAACCTCCATAAGCATTAAGGCAGCTGGGTGAGGTGCATTTTCCCCTTTTTTTGGGCATGTAACGGAGTCCCCAGCTAGTCTCTTGTTTTGGGGCCCAGGTTCTGGTCCCTAAATGCACCTGCATGAGAATGCCAGATCAGAAAAGAAAATAAACAGCGAGCTGCATGGCCTTTGCAACAATATGCCATTTTCCCCACTGACCTTTACCTGGGATTATTTAAAACTTGAATTTTCCTTGGAGCTTATGGAGAACATGAATTGCTTAAATATTCTTTTGACGAAAATAGATCATCTCTTTGAAACATAATGTGGTTGTGATCAACTTTTAACCCTTTCTCTCTTCTCCCTTGTGTCTTTCCCTAGGTAAGTGATATTTGCTTATTGATTTGAACTTCTTCAAGGGAGAGTTCTGAGACCTACCCAATTCTCGGTCCCTTTGGAATGGAGTCTTTGGCCAGTTGCTGTTCATCCTGTCCAAGTGGTTGGTTCTAGTTCATGTCTTGGCTCCTGCAGTAGAGCGGGGCACTTGGAGGTATGGCTGTTCACTGTTAAGGGGTTTGCTTGTTAGTGGTAAAAGGAGTGTGAGTGTTGGATCAGTATCAATGATACAATTAAGAGAATTTATGGGGAACTAAATGCTAAAATAGTGGAAGAGCGTCCTTTTACCTCTCCATAGCAACTTATTGTATGTGTTCTCATGAATTCTGTTATCTATTAACTAAAAATGAGCTCCATGAAATACATAACTGAATCATGGTAGTTTCATTTATACTGAGAACTTTACAAATATTTTTTGCCTTTTTATTAAAATTAGAAAACAGGTTTAAATACATTTTGTTTATTTACCAGTTGAGTGGGTTTGAGAAAAGTCAATTAGTACCTTATTCCCAGATTTGGAGTTGAGCATGCTTGAACATATAGTTGAAAACATTTTATAAAACATTAGGAAAATAAAAGTACAGAGGAGCAATGGATTTTGTAATTTTGAGGACTAAAATTATACATTTTTCTTGGGTCTATAACTTTTGGCACATTGAATCATTATAGCATGAAATCTACAGCAGAACTGTCCTATCAACTTTAGGATCAGAATATTAAATGGGATTGTCAAGAGGACCCTCAAATTCATGAATATCACTCCTCTAGGTCAAATGTGAGCTTGATGATGATGATGACTAAATCGGTACCAGGAGCGAACTATGATGGTAGAATAAACAGATAGTTGCAGACCTCAATCTACATAAAATGCAGATATGATTACAATCTGTGTTGAGTACTTTACTAGAAAACCCCTTTGTCTGCTAAATGGGTAGAAACTTTAATCTGTTGTAGCTAAGGAAAATTTCTCATTCTGATTCAAGGAGAAGACATGCTTTTCTTTTGTCACTCTAGCTCCATATCATTCACTGACACCTTTTTATATTCCATGATAATCTGTGTTATTTTCTTTATTAGGCTAAATACATGGAGCATCTTGTTTACTTGTCAAAAGATAATTTTTCAGAAAAGGTAAAACAGTGATTCACACAGAGACAAAAAATGGACAATATTCTATTAAACGCATTATTGAGGAAACCAGGCATGTGTCATATATGAGTGTGTTTCAAAGGAGAAGTCAAGAAAGTGCAAATGTGTGCAGAATAATTAATTTGCAGGTGGACATGAAACTGGCTTTTTCCAAAGGAGGGAAGAAAGTCAACTCAACCTGCCTCAGAAAGAATACATTTTTATGTTCATAGACAGAATTATTTTTGCATTGCTCTCAATGATCTATAACTTACAGAGTTGTCAAATAGCTCAAAGGCAATGCAGGTAACCCAGTTTTTATTAATAAAAACAATTTATAATAACATTTTATAATAAAAACAATGCACTGTTTTTATTAGAGACATTCATCAATCTTTTTTATTTTTTTATTTTTTTTGGCTTGCTTTTAATACCCTTGCATCCTCAAGAGTGTATGTTTTAAAATAGGAAGTCATCATCTATTCATATATTCAGACTCTATCTATGTTCCTATTTATTAAAATTCAGATTGTGCCAAGGCTGGAAATGCAGATGGTCCAGTTCTCCTTTGATTTGGAAAAGAAACCTACCTTGGTTTTCTGAGACTTCCCTGGCATGCCTAGTTTTCAACTGATATAAAAGACGCTTTTAGTATTTTCCTGAAAAAATATAGATTCTTAAGAAATATTTGTTCAATGAATGAGTTCTTTAAAACTATGCATCAACTAGATGCTCTTTATTCTTTGGTTATTTGTGAAGTGACATCTCTCCAGGGGACATCCCTACCACGCGGGTGTGGTAGGTTACCTCCTTGGTGTAACTTTAGGACTTGAGCATCCTGACACAAGCATCAGGGGAGTCTGCTGGTCTGCTCTAGCCTTTGGGTGTGATTGCCTCCCAGCCCATGTGTTAGAATTATTTCCATGTGTTCCCATTTGCCCCTGCAGAACTCTGCCTCATGCTGTTGTCACTGATGAAAATCCCTCTCAGTGGTCTAGAGCTATGGACCCACATAGACTCACATGATGAGTTTTTTCAGGAGAGGTGGTGCTTCTTTCCACCACTTCCCAGAAAATCATATCATTTTCACTGTTAGCAGCTCACACCAAGATTCCCCTAACTCCTCTTACACAGAATACCCAACTGTGCTCCTGAGAGAAGTTTAAAAGGGAAAGACCTGTTTCAATATTTTTCTTCCTTATAAACCGTGTGCATTTTTTTAGGTTATAAGAAGAAAGCTCCCAAAGAGAGCAGATTCCTCAGCCAAAACTTCCCACCGATTTGATCAAACTCTGATGGGCAACTGTGTGTCACTAGATTTACTGTGTAGGGTTCTATTAGAATACTCAAGATGGCTGTCATGAAATTTATCTCAACCTTGAGCTTTTCTTCTTCAAGGTCAGTTGGAGTTCGAAAGTTTAGGTGACTTGACTAAGGTGATAAAGATGTCCATTGGCGTGATTGAGTCCAGAGCTCAGATCTATTTGCTGTTTGTTATTTCTTTGTTTGATTCTTTATGGCACGTGTGATCTGAAGAATATCATCTTAAACATTTAGTTATTCATTGTTTGGTAGCCAATTTTCACTGCCAATTACATGAAGGGACCCTAAATCTCTAAGAATTCCCAACAGGACACATCCTAAGAATGAGTACCCATCAGCCTGAAATCTATGCACTTTTTCTAAACATTCATGGATAAAAAAAAAGCATTTTGTAAATAAATAAAAGTATGACCACAGATGCTACGTTTTCCCTCTCTTCCTATGCACACACCTATGTCACAGAGGCTGTACATGTTTCTAGGATGATGGGGAAGAAACAGAGCTTAAAAGCAAGGGGCAGGGGGGTGCAAAGAAGAAAGAGGATGGGGTATTGTGCTTGTCCTTTGTGAATGCTCAGTTCCTACTGTACCCTCTCTTTCCTACCCCATTCTGCCCAGATTTAAAAACCACTGAGATGTCACAGAAGACATCTCCCATATTGAGATGCAGGATAATCAGGTGGCTGTGACTTATTAAGCTGTGCTTATCTGTGTTCTCAGACGTATTTATGGACCAAATATTCATTGGAATGCACGTCTAAGTGTGCTTGCCCCTCCCCCTCAGCTTCTCTTCCTCTCTTTTTTCTTCTGTCCTCTCAGTATCACATCATATTCCTTCTCGCCTAGCCCGCAGTCCACAGAACAACATCCCCATGTGCAAATTTTAGTTGCAGATTGATTTCTAGAATCATGATGAGAAGCCACAAGCAGTGTGCCAGGTGGTGGGGAGTGTAATTTAGCTTCCTTATATAACCCTCTGCAGCTCATTCACCAAATGTCACTTTTCCTCGAGTCCACATATTATCTCACTCGAGCAGATGCAATAAGGTAGACATACAGGGTATTTGGAATGCAGTTT
Source organism: Lyroderma lyra (assembly GCA_004026885.1). Taxonomy (NCBI): domain Eukaryota; kingdom Metazoa; phylum Chordata; class Mammalia; order Chiroptera; family Megadermatidae; genus Lyroderma; species Lyroderma lyra. Next base: position 83,743 of record PVJL010005164.1, read on the forward strand.
ATTAAGACATGTTTTGGAGCTAGTTGGAGGGGCACTGGCTTGAAAAGTTAATCATAATAACCACCATGTATTGACCTGCTTCCTCATCTCCTCTGCTTTGGGGAATTGAAGCAAGCACTGGGCTGCTAGTATGCTAATTCAGGTTATGATTATGATTTGCCTTCTGATATATGTATCCAACTGTATCTTTTTTATTTATTGGAAAAATAACAAAATAATATTGAAGGGATCACAGCATAGTCACTGGGTTATGTCTAGAGTGAAAAGAAAGGGACTCCTGGGGGAGGGGAAGGAAGGGGCAATTTTGAACCTCTAGGAGATTTTCTGGGTGTTGAAGAAAAAAACTGAGAAGCCACAATACAAAAGCCACATCACAATGAGCTTTCCTAGGATCTGGAAATGGTGTTATTACTCTTAGAGAAAAGAGCTCTCTTCTTTTTCCCCTCCTTTTTGATTTAGACTTCTGTGAGCCAAAGTGTTCCAGTGTTTTAATGGTCTGTTTTAAAGATGGAAAGGGTCCTTCCATGTCAGAACACAAGCCTGTCCCAGCCAGCACGGGGCTTTGTTTGATTATGAAGCTTGTTTGGGATAGATGATATTTTTATAGCTTCTGCTTTGCTTCACCGACGGCCATATTGATGTAGCTCTCCAGGACGGGCCTAATAAATAGTTTATAAAACTGTGAGGCCATTCTCTTGGGTAATCTACCACTGTGCCTTCACAGACTGCAAACTCGCACATCTAGAGTGAGCTGCCTTCTCACACACAGCTGGCCACAGGCCATGGGTGGAAGGTTTCAGGGTGTGTGTGTGTGTGTATGTATGCATGCGCTTTCAAAAGAACTACCTGAACCTGCCTGTGAACATTTTAGAAGAGCAGTGGAGAGTGAAATGTTGTGAGCTGGTGTTTCATTAATGTTGCTCTGTCAGTGCTCAAATGTTGTGGCTGCTGGGAAAGCTGGAACTCAGAAAAGCTGTGGAAAACCCTCCCATAGTGCTTTAAGCGTCCGTGAGTTCACCATGTGCCTTGAAACTAAGAGGAGCCTGGGAAATGGTGGAGAGGTGATTGGACCTGGGGGCACCTCGGGGCAGAGAAGGGGAAATGTGATGAAGGGCACAGCCCATACCCACAGCAGGTGGGAGCTGCACCTCCTTGCAGATGCCATTTCAGAAATGACAGTAGATGCCTGCTTTCTGGGGAACGACAGAGGCTGTGCCCATCAGGGATGTCCCACAGCAGCACCTTGACAACCTGGGGTGGAGATCTCCAAGGGAATTCGTGTAGGCATGCTAGGACGGAGAGGGTGGGGCTTGAGATCTGCATTGAATGTGGCACACCTGACACTAGTAAGACTCTGGGACAGCAAGTGTGCCAGCAGCATTAATGGCATTGCCTAGCTCGTTTAGTGATCACATAGTGTAATGATCTTGTAAATGAGGAAGTAGCTTCAAAGGGGTTTATAGAACTAACAACAACAACAACAACAACAACAACAACAACAAACTGTGAAAGAACAGCAAAAACCCTAAAACTTGCCTCATCGTAGTTCAGCTAGTAAGTGGCAGAGCCAGCATTTGCACCTGGAGTTCTAGTCTGATTACACAGCTTTACACACTGAACTATGCGTGGAACAAGTAATGTCTGTGTTGTATAGAAGCTAAGTGGGCAACTACTTATGAGATGCGATTTTTAAAAATTGGAGAAAAGACCCTCTGCCCCAAGACCAGTACGGGGAGAACGGAACCGGAGGGGAGGCGACAGGGAATTAAAAAAGACACACAGACACGCACGCAGACATGACAGAGAGCAGGGCTGGGATCGGGGGGTTCCCTGCGCTCTGATGGAGACACAGAGACCCTGCACATCCGCTGTGGGTTTACTTTATACCCCAAGAACAATAGGGGTGCAACTTCTTAATTGTGAAACAATATTGCCGACCCCCATCCTTTCGTCCTGTTTACAGTTCCTCTGCCTCGCAGGCCGTGCTGCTTTCCTCCTTCCCCTGAGCCAGCCGGAAACCACACCCTGAGCAGTGTCCTTGGTCACCGAGTTCTGGGCAGCATTACAAGACCCTTGAACTTTGAATTCCAAGTACACAGGCAGCCTTGCTAAACCCGTTTTCTCAATAGACCTGGCTTCTGGCTCACACGCTGCCCACACTCCTACCCAGACATCCCCACTGCTCCAAATACCTGAGCGTTTCAGGCTGTTGGTCTGAAAACATTCCTCTGGTGTAAAGCTTTGAAATTCAAGTGGCACTCAAAAATGTAAACTGCTATTTGTTCTTAAAACTCCATCCCTCTGGCCTCACTAGAACAGGGCTTACTGTAGGCACAATAATTGTCCAAAGAAGTCTTTCTCCAGCTGTACCGGCACCCACTTAATGGGAAGGGAAGCTTTTCTAAAAGTGTTTTCAGAGAGTCTGAGAACCCAAGGCATGTTGTATCCTATCTGTGGAGTAAGCTTCTTGGCTTCCTGTAATAATCTCTTGTTTTCTGCTCTCCTTCTGTTTGGTGTGGTTACATCTCCAGGCACCCCCAATCCTCAACCAACCACAGGTACCCACCCAGGTGTGTCTGTGCTAGTGTCTGCAGCTGCCTGACACAGCTAAGGACACCGGTTATGTACCCAGTTCACTTCCTGCTTTACATTTACTGTCATCTCCCATCATACAACCTCTAGTCATCCCCTGTGACTGCTAAGATGTTAACCCCTTGGGGCCATATGGGGCAAAGGAAAGTAGCTGTTTCAATTTTTATTTGTTCATTTATTACAATCAAATCACCCTAGGGTTCAGGTTCAGGCCAGCAGGTGATCTGAGCTACAGGCACCATTCTCTGTTAAGGGTCACCTCTCTAATTCAGCATTCTCCCACTCTTGTTGAACTAAGCTGGGTAACTCTCAGGATACCTCATTAGATGCCTGACCTTCTAGATCAGGCTTGTCCAACCTGTGGCCCAGGATGGCTTTGAATGTAGCCCAAAACCAATTCATAAACTTTCTTAAAACGTTACAAATTATGCATTGGACCTTTTTTAAATTTATTTTTTTAATAGCTCATCTGCTATCATTAGTGTATATATAGTACCTTTCATGTGTGGCCCAAGACAATTTTTCTTCTTCCAGTGTGGCCCAGGGAAGCCAAAAGTTTAAACACCCCTGTTCTAGGTCTTCAGAGGGCCCAGAGAAGCCCGAATGCTGGAGTCAAAGCAGGGTAGCCACAAACTTTCAGATGCTGTCATCAACAGGTTTTCCTGGGTGCTCCTTACGTGTAGGGCCCCATCGCAGGTGCAGTCTTTGTGACTGTGAAATGAGTGGAGATGCTGACAGCAGATTGTCTAAATGGGTGATGAAGGAAAGGTTCTCGAAGCTGGAATACTAGAGAAGAAGCTCTCTGTGTTTACTTGTGGTCGCATCTTCTTCCCAGGTGCCTCATACACCTCTGCAGTGATTGGGTGGCCTGGTCAGAACAGCACCTAGAATGAATGAGGAGTAACCGCCAGAGCCTATGCATTCTGCACAGTTGTTTTCTGAGGGTCAAAATTATTATCAGGCTTCTGTGGACCCTAGAGTTTTGGAATGATTAAGAAACAGGAAACAAGAATATAAACTCTTATCCAGGCTCATATGTTAATGGTGTGACCTCAGGTCAGTTCAGCATAACTATCTCAGACTCACTTTCTTTAACTGTGACTGAAGAATAGTAATACTGACCCTACCCTCCAAGGCTGAACTGACAATAAAAATATGTAAATAAATATTATCATTTAAAATGGAATTAAATAGCTATCAAAACACAGAAGAGAGAAAACCTGGAACCATAAGTTCTTGTCTCATTTCTCATGAAAGTTTTCTAAGTGTTCATCATCTAAAACAAACCAACAAAAACAAACTAACAGAATCAACCTGATCCACTATTTGTCATACCCTCATTTCAACAAAAGCAAATGATATCCTCTAGAATGATTTTGGTCCTCACTTTTTATCCAAATTATTGCTGTGTTGTCCTAGCCTATTTCTAGTGCTATCAATGCCTTTCCCACATGACTGTGATCGTGTTCTTTTTAAGAGTTCAAAAAAAGCAAGGTACGCCATGATGAGACCAGCATTGTGTATGTTGTGTGGTGGTATTTAGCCGGAGTCCCTAAGTCCAGGGTATTCAAAGTCTCTCTTACCTTACCTTTTAGCATCCCTCTCAAAATTCCCAAGAGAAATAGCCTAAGGGGCAAGGTCAGGCAAATGCATACTCTTAATTTCCATGGGTCTTTGGTCTAAACATCAGTGTAGTCAGTCTCAGGGAGCTAGCCTGCTGGTCTATAGCAGAAGTCTCAACTCTGACTGCCCATGAGACTCCCCTTGGAGATGTGATAAATCAAAAACAAACAAATAAGAACAGTGGTTCTTGGGGCTCCTTCTGAAAGGATTCTGATTTAATTGGCCTGGGGTAAAACCTGGGCATCAGCATGTTTTGATAGTTCCCAGGTAATATCAATACGCTGTTGGTGTTGAGAACCACAGCTGTAGGGGCATCTTTTTGCATGGGCTTTGGCCTGCTTAGACCCCAAACAGTATTTCCTATTTCTCTCAGACCCACAGCTGAGTCTGTAACTCTCCCCCGCCCAAAACCTATTTTAACTGTTGAGTCTGTCCCCACTTTCGTAGCCCTTGAAAGCAAATAACCACTTACATAAAATAAATACTGATCACCTATAGTGTTTTCCCAAAAACTTTGGAGCTGGTTCAGACCACCCGACCTTGGAATGTGCCATGGTGGGATAGTTTCCAGCAGGACTATTTCCAGATCAGTGGAACCTCTAGTAAGCAAGAGTCCAGAGAGAGAAAGAGAGCAAGATGCTAGAAGCTCTTCTTTCTATGTCAACCTTAGCCTGTGGGAAAATGAAGTTTAATGAGAGAGGAACCCTCACACTGGTTCACGTCTTTAACCCCTTCACTTACCACAGGAAACTGTTCTCCTATCATGATGCCCAATAAAATGTCTAGGATTTAGCCAAGAGAGAGAAGTCATAAACTGGAGAAGAGCGTGTAACTTCCTGTTTCTAGAAGTCATCCAGGACATAAAAGCTAGAAGAAGACTGTCACCTATTGAAGGAGACCAGAAGCCAGTAGCCCCCCACTCATAGTTTGCCTCTCATGCAGGATGCAATCGAAATTCTGGAGCCTGACAGAAGAACCCTTCAGGCTCTGCGGGTTTCCTTTTCCCTAGTCTTGTCTTGCTGGCCATTTCCCATACATATTAGATAGTTCTGTGCTTGGGTATGTCCTGCTTGTGTCTCCTGTGGATTCTCAGCCTTCCCCTTCTTTTGCTCACGGCTACTTCCTGCTGCTCTATCAAAGTCTGCCTCAGGCATCTTTTGCCCTGAAAAGCCTTTCTGGGCGCCCCCAGTCTGCTGAGAGTTCTTCTTCTCCGTTGTCAAAGCATACTCTGCATACCTCTTTCCTAGAAAGTCTCACACCCAATTTTGTCCATTTCTTTGTTGGTATTTTTTTCTAACTCAAAAATCTGACCAAAGAAACTAGTCCATGTTTATAGTCCCGCCTAATATGATGCTCACTAGCCTCATGTGATATTTGAGCACTTAAGATGCAGCTAGTATCCATGTTGAAATAACAGTATATTTTGACACTATTGAGTTAAATATGTTAAAATAATTTTCCTTTTTACCTTTTCTTTTTTTACTTTATACATTGTGGCTTCATTTAAAATTACATTTGTGCCCCCTACCCCGCCAAAAATGTATATATGTGGCTCATACTACATTTCTATTGGGTATCTCTGGTCTCTTGTGTGAAACAAAGGGCCAGATATTGTTTCTGTTTCTTTTCTTCTTCCATCCATCTTCATCCCCCAACCTCTTCTTTTGGGCAGAGATTTGGAGACAAAATCTTGAAGAAGACACTGCCCTTGCCCTTTCATTCTCATGGAGATATAGTTTACTTTTTGTGAATCCTGTAAACATCCACTGCATGGTGCCTATAGTAGGCCCTTCTGTCCAAGTAGCTGACTCTACTTGCCCTCTTGCATTGCCTTCCTCCCAATGAAGCCTACACTTCCCAATCCCTCTCATGCCTGTCTTGCTCCTCAAGCCCAAATTCTCATGGAGTTTATGATACATTTATTTGGCTAGTATGTTTTGTGCATCACTTTTACTATTTTGAGTTGTCAATTGTCCTTTGAACTGTTTCATACATACATAAGCCCTCAGTGAGTGGGTCAACTCCTACAGAGTAGGACCCTAGTATACTATGCACTTCTTTGTAGAGAAGACTTATATAATGTGCAGGGCCTTAGAGAAAGTGCAACATGGTCATGCATTTAAATTCATTAAAGAGAGATTTTAGAAAATAGCAATATTTCATATATTGTATTTTGCTGATTATAATGCACACCTTTTTTTGCCCAAATTTGTGAGGGGAAAATAAGGATGCTTATTATACATGGGTAGTACTAATTCTAAATCTATATAAATGCTATTAATTATTTTATTTATGCTTATGAATTAAAAGTATAACTCTAGAAATAAATAATTATATCCATATGCAAAATAACACCCTAGAATACAATGATAATGTTTTTAATATAAAGTTTTATATTATACATAAAATTTCTTGTACCTTGTATCTGTTCTTATGTTTTTTAATTATTTGTTACATAAAATTTCTTGTATCATAATATGTTAAAAAATAAAGGCTAACGTTCCTTTATAATACAAAAAACATGTACCTAAATATAAACAAATAATGATTTGAATTAAAGAATTAAAACTGAAGATTGTTTTTCCCTGAAAGTTTGGGCCAAAAATGTGGGTGTGCATTTTACATGGGAAACATCCTGCCCTGCAAAATACGGTACTTTTTTTAAAGAGTCAAATCATTAGCCATCAATAGGGTTGTTTCTTAATGTTTATAAATTGTTTAAAAATAATAAGGCAAATAAAACTGTGCAAATCAATATGATAAATGGATCAGATTTCAGTGCAAAGAGGGTACTTTCCTCTAGCAGGCCCGCTTCAGCCACTGAAAACTGTCCCTTTGATATGACCATTCCTCTCCATTCTCACTGTCATTGTCCCTTCCTTAATTCTGGCACTCCTCCAAATGAAGCATTATAAGAGATTACAGCAACTGAAACATACTTGTGTGGACAATCGTCTCCCAAATGCTTCCTCCAGCCTGAGCTTCATTCAAATTTATCCTCCAAACTACGAGCTGAATGACATTTCTAAAGTCACTCCAAGGTTGAAAACGACTTCAGTGGGTCCTCATTACCTGTGTGAGGGAATGCCCAGATAACTTGAACGGACATGTACCTGATTCTTAATGCCATGGCCCACGTCTGGCTTGCTACCTGTCTGTCCTCTCCACACACCGCTGCTCAGCCCCAGCCATCTCAGTCGGACACACACTCTTCCTGGACCTGTCTCTCTAATGTCCAGCTTGCTCTTCCATTTCCTGGAGTCCCGTCTGAAACACTCTCCTTATTTCACTCTCTTGTGAAATTTCTCATTAAGTCTAGGGGGAATTAACTACCCCACTCCTTGTGTGGCCCTTTATTGATCTACTTCCTAGCACACCGACGTAAAACTTGGTTGTTCTGCCCTCCCTCTTCACGGGCTGCCAGCTCCCCCCAGGCAGGACCCTGTGTATGGGCTTTCCCTTGGTGAGTGGCCGCTATGTGGCAGGCGTGTGACGTGTAATATCGCCTTTAAACCTTTAGGCCCTTTTACTGGGCTATATCATTCTCTTTATTTTTCATATGACGAAACTAAAGCTCTGAGAGCTTTAGCGTTTGCCCAGATCACAACTAAAGCCACGATTTGAGTCTAAAGCCTATGGCCTTTCCCTGCAATGTGTTACGTTTCCTGATTGAAATTTGTGTCTTTGATGCCTGCACAATTCCTAGCACAGAGCTGGTAGCAAACAAAACATGTTTAAATGATGGGGCCAGATTTCCAGTGTGTCTTGAATGAAAAGAGGTCTGGCCCCTTCCTCGTCTTAGCTTTGCTCTCCCCTCTCCTCTTTTCTACTTCTTCACCCATTTCCCTCTTGCTAATCTCAGGGGCCCATTTTCCGGTCAGTTGTTGGTTGTTTTGCTTGTACCACCCCCCGCCAACCCTCAGCGACATCTCCCAAGCACCCCTTCTGCTTTCTGACACTTTCAGTGTCTGTTGCCAAGACCGGCCATGATCCTTGTGACACATAGCTGTGCCTGTGAGCTTGAGACAGCCAGAAGGCCCTCTGACAAGACACGCTGTCACGCAGCCCTTCAGGACGCTGGACATAATGAGTTTGCCATTTGAAAGACCTAATCACAGCTTCTGTGTGCGTTCCTCCCCCCTCTTTGTGCCTCGCCATTTGATGTAGATTGGCATGGACCAGGTTTTTCTCAGTGTAAGAACATAAAGACATGAATATTCTCAGAACAAGAAAAGGCCACACAGCTCAATATATTGACCTCTTTTATTAATATTTCCAGTGACTCTCGGTTTTGGTAGATGAGCTTTGCTGACTGTTGGTGGTAGTGGGTAAAGGAGTGAGGAGGGTCTTTAAATTCAACTTTTGGCTGTCAGAGGTAGAAAGGGTCTGTGAGGGTCTCAGGCCCAACTCCTCACTTTAGAGACAACTTAAAAAAAATTTCTGCAAAGCAGGCAAGTTTTTGCAAAGCACACAGGTATTTAGAGCTGAGCTCAGATTAGAAAATAGACTTTTCAAGGTATGGGGCTGCATTCACAGCACTATCCCAAACCACTGACCACAGCAAAATGAACCTCTTACAAGGTGGGTTTATTCTCTCAACTTGTATTTTAGAATTTATTGGTTGGATTTTGGCTTTAGGTCTGGGACTTCAGCACTCTCTTTTGATCTGTGTTAAAGGGCAATGCCATCTGGTCCCAAGAAGTGTGGAAGGCTGACCGTAATGAGGACCATGTGAGATGCATCTGTGGCTGGTCCTTCCACGTGGGGTGTCCTGTATTCCAAGCTTTCTGCAAGGTGTCTCTAGAGCCAGGAGTGAGCCCAGTCAGGCAGAGTCTGCAGGATGCATCAGCCCACGGTGGACATTCTCTTGTTCAGACAATTGCTCCGGTGCCTCTGTAGAAACTCTTTAGCTACGAGGCTAGTATAATGAACAGACTGGAACAATGCCCAAGATGTTAAGGAAGGAAGTGGAATTTCCCAGAGGAAACATCTGACCACTACTCTCTCTTTGTTCTTGGTGAAAAGCTACTTTCTCACTGGTTGCCATTCTGATTACCAAGTTTCAAGAAGTCCTTATTCTCTCGAGATATTTACCACCTCAGCCCCATATCTCTGACAAATAGAGTGAATCACTAACGATCCAAGAGATGCCATTGTTTTCATGCAGCTAGGGTAAAAACTTAACACCAACAAACTGGTCTCCCATGTGCACGGTAATCCTAATTGCAGCTCTCCCGACTTCCTCACATATTATGTGTCACCTACTAAATGCAAGGTGCAGAGAATGTGATTATTCAAAGATGGAACCTCGAACAACCACTGGTTAACAGAGCAGCTGTGAACTGTTGTTTTATGCATACGCATACAAGCTAGGGGACATGATTGTGTCTTCAATGTAATGGAAGGGGGTATCCAAGTAGACTTCTTTAATGAAGTTCTCCTCCAAACCCATCTGGCGATTGATATTTCAGTTAAGGTAACAGAAGGTCTGTTAGTTCATTGAAACCACTTTCTTCTTTCCCACTGGTAACGAATATTCAGACCAGTGCCTGTTCAACACTTTTTCCTACCTCAATATCAGATGATGTTTATATTCTTAAATCACTGCCACGGATACTTCTAAGATTATGCAAAGTTCCATACATGCTATTTTTAAGGAGAGAAAAGGGCAGCCTGGTAAAATGACAAAATTTATTTGCAGGGCTTAATTAAGTAAAAGGAAAGATACAATGAAACATATGCAGTGGCTTCATATGCAAATGTAGGAAGGTGTAATTCTTTTGTCTGATGAACATAAGCTCGTTGGAAACAGAGCCCATATCTGTCATTACCCTGCACTCCCAATGTCTATACACAATTCAATTGTTAAGGTTTAATTAATATTTATACCCTATCACACCCACTTCTTATTCTGGTCTCTCCCTGTTAGGCCTGCTCTTTTAATTTTATCTGGATTGAGGGATTGCAAGAGGCCTGAAGAGAGAGGCACAGATAATGACCACATGAGTATTTCCTCCCAAATGAGCATTAACTCACTCTGCCCCAGTATTTACACAAACACCTTCAGCTTCTCTCCTGTTTTAAGAGAAAATGAAATGTAAAAACATCCTAGATTTCTTTCTTTCTTCTTCTTCTTCTTATTTTTTGGGGGGAATTTTTTATGAGCAGAGTTGTTTTTCATTTCTTTGCTTGAGAATGGAAAATAATTGAAATGGGGGTAAATTTCATCTCTCTGCCTGCTGTGGGAAGACATTTTTCAATAATGACTGAGGTTTGAAGTGGTGTACAGCCAGGCTGGCCAAAAGCAGCTGCAGTTGGAACAGAAATGGGGTGAAGGGGAGAGAAGGAGGGGGCTTGTGTTTGAAAACCGCCCCAGGAGTCATCCTTAGTTCTGGGCACCAGGCACTGGAGGGAAGGACTGTGGCAGGAAGAAGCAAAGTCATGCTCGTGAGGACCAGAGTCTGCTTCTCCTTCAGCTCCTTAGCCAGGCAACTGCTTATCGGGAGCCCTCAGCCTGGAAGACAGGAAATTAATGCTGGATTGTAGGCCCTTTGTGTGAAGCTCTGTGGTTACTTAGGAGGGTGCGCAGGAGCTGAGCACTGGCTGCATCTCTGTGCTTGCAGATCATCAGCAGGCATTTTGCAGCAAGAATTTAGACCTGAATAAGAAGAGATCTGTTTTGAGTGGGTCAGAGGATTGGACATTTTTCAAGCATAACATGATGCCGACTTTAGACATGGAGATGCAGGTGATGTGGAAAATTCTCTATGTGAATGGATGTAAGGAGGGAGACTGTGGTTTACTTATTTATTGTGTGGTGACTATGGGCCTGGGTTTGGAATTGCTGGAGTTCTTGCTTCAGTTTGTAGCAACTCTGGGCTACCAGTAGCAAAGTGGGAGAAACAAGGCCTGGATTCTGTGACATCCCCTAGCATTATGTATGCACTAGCAATATATTTCAGTGGGTGAACGTATAGGCTTTGGATAGGAGCAGACCTGGTGTTGACTAGACAAGTGAAAAGTGAATAGGTCATTTAAGAGCTGTAAGTCTCCGTTTTCTCATTTGTCAAATGAAGACAATATAAACTTAATGTAATTTCTATCAGTGTTGCATTGGAGACTTTTGAGTTAACATACTTCTGTTTTCCTCACCACTGAATTTGGAATTAATCCAATAAATGATAGACAGATTTCTTTTTTAAAGAAATCGATTTAAAAATGAGGTTTATTGCAATTGGTGTTAATTAGAAAACTTAGCTTGGATCTACAGCTAAAATTTGTCTTCCTAATATCCTCAAAAGGAAACTCACATGTCCAGAATCACAGCCTCCTGTCTCTGTCCTCCCCTTTCTTGACCTCCCCCCACCCCAAACACACACATACACATGCATGCACGCATGCGCCTGTGCACATGCACCATAGGTATTTCCTTCAGGAAAGAGAAATTCCCTCATGGGAATGTAACATGGAAGGATCTATGAGTCCAACCTGTCAATGAGAAAGGTGGCTCAAATAGCTGCTGGTCCCTTATTTGTGTAGTAGTATTATTTTATTGATATTGTTCTTCACCCTTGTGTATCTGTAAAAGATTGGGTTCATTAAACTCTTTTTTAAAAGGGAAAACAATAACAGTGGCAAAACCCTAGCCATTGCATATTTTGTTCACTTCCTGCTATCTTTGTGCTGGTTTGCATAGGGACCCAAAGACAGAAATTGATATGCATGGTTCTGTCTCTTTAGTGATGGCATCTGTGTGTTTTCCATGCCAAGCGATGCAAGACTGACATTTAAGCAGGCTTAAAAGGGCTGATCATGAGGGAGCTGGATATACATACGCTAGCGAAGAACAATGGATGTTAAGGCCAGGATATTGTGGACTTACTCTCAGAGTTCCAGGCCCATAGAATTACACTTATGGAACCACAGAAATAAAAATAGCTGCTGAGCTATTGGCAGGATGCATGCTCGAATCCCCTCTCTGCTACCTACTACGAATTAAGTGAACTTGGACACTTAGTGATATCATCTCTGTCAATCTCATTTTCCCACCTCTAAAATGGGGACAACAATACCTATCTTACAGGGTCCTTGATAGGATCCAATAAAGTAATTATATTGAAGATCTTGACAGTAGTAGGTGCTCAGGTGCATATATGCTGAATCTGTAAGACAAACATATAGCAAGGAATGATCCAATTTGCTTCCCACCTTTCCACCTCCCAACATCCCCCATTCCGACCCCTGACTCTGGCCATGTAACTTGAAAAAGAGGGAGTGGAGAGCAGTATGAAACAGGTGACTTTCTAAGCTCATACTGCTAGACAGCAACATTGACATTGCAGTAGCTTTTCTATGTGATATTATAACTTTATTGCAAATAAAACTTTATTACAATATAATGGGTTATATTTATCTAGAAGTGACCCCAATCCCCTAAATTAATGCAAAATTAATTACTACAGAAAAGATTGATTTTTCCTTTTTACATCAGAAAAAATGACATTTTATTTTCTATAAAATGTATGACAGTCAACTTATGTTAATCAATCAGTACATTTTATTTCTTCCAGGAAAGCAAGCAATTAGGAAAACGAGAACTTTTGAACAGGGGAACAAATTGATTACATCTGTGCAAGGCTGGTCAAGGAGTTAGTAATGTGTTATATTTGATGGCTGGATTTGTTAAGTATTTGAAGGAGAGAAATCAGTCAAAGATTGGGAGGAGTCAAAGATGAATAGGGACTACGTTTTAGAGTGTGTGTGGCTTGGCCTGGAGAGGGAGTGGGGGTTCTAGAGTATGTTGCAATAAACAAAATTAAGGATGTTAAGAAATAGAGTATGTTTTTGGCTAAAGTAAAATAATAAATGAATTTAAAATGTTTATCAGACATCAATGGGTGATAGAGAAAGAGAGAGATAATATAGGCTAAACAATTAGAAATACATCTAAAACTTGCAAGAGATTGGGAAGTCTTCACCACAAAGGAAATAAGTGAAGACATTGAAATACGTGAAGACATTCAAAGAGCTTGGATAATAGCTAGAAGTACTGAAGGAGGATGAAGGATAAGAGAGAGACTTGCTGTAGAAGATAAAAAGAAAATACTCTGGGTGGTCAAATGTCCTTGGCATTATGAGAAAAGAGCATTTCAACCAAAGGGGGGTTATCAATGGTGTCAGATGAAGAATAGTACAAGGTCTCTAGATTTGACAATTAGGCAATCCTCATGGATTTAGAATATTTTCACATTCCAGTGTATCAGGGGTTGAAAAGTAGATGGGCATGGGGTGTAAACATTAATTCTCTTTTAAGAAGACAGAGGTAAAGCATGAGGAAAGAGAGGGGTCTGTGGATTTATTTGTTTATTTCATGTATATGTACATACACATACACACACACACACAACAGCTCAGACTAGAGCATGTTTATAGGTGTAAATAAACAGGAGTGGAAGAGACAGAACTTCTAAAAGTAGGAAAGGACCTGAAGGATCTGGAACAGTGGTTCTCAATTTTTTGCCACTTATATACCACTTTTAAATCCATTTCTATAAATTGTACCCCTAGGTCTTAAAACAGCTGTTGATAATTACTGACACTTTTTTTCAGTGCCTATCTTAATGTAGAATAGTGGAAATGAGGTAATAAGTTAGGAAAGAAAACTTGCTACCCTAAAAGTACAAACCACAGATTTAATTTTACAATATTCATAACAGTTAAATATTGATCGTGATGATCAAGTATTTAAATGTTAAATAAAAAAACAACTTGAAAAGGATCACGATGAAAGACAACGTGCCTTCTGTCAGTAACTAAACCAATCAAATAGTCTGGGTATGGATGTATTTATATGTTTGGGGAAGTTCTAGAAATGTGGCAAATGGATTGTTCTGAAACTGCATAATGATTAGTAGAAGAGTGGTTTGGGGGAAGGGTTCATAGCCATGCCCTCACCAATCATCATTCACTAAGGTGATCTAATTTGGAAGACTTCACTAAAGGTGATTCCAACTTAACATTTGCTGTTCTGTAGCTAACGTTTTGTGTTTTTTAACTTTACTTGTTTATTCACCATTACTGGTTATTTTTTGCGTACCCCTAAATGGCCCAACACGTATCACTGGGGGTACTATGGTTTGGAAACTGATCTAGAAGGATGGGCCCAGAGCAAGGAAGGAAAGAAGGTGGGGCAAAGAAGGGCAGATGTGAATAGAGCTCACCTCAAATGAATTAACTCTTAGTAGTAGGAGGTGGCGTCATCTCTGAAGGAAAAGTCTAGAAGGTGAGGTTTTGCAACAGTTGTGCAGGGAACAGAGTAGGAAGTTCCTGAGAACAGTTAAAGGGAACTAAACTAGTGAGGGCTCAGATGAAGCTGGAACAAAGAGAACATCACTCCCAGTCAGTTCCTATTTCACTCTTCTTTTCTTTGTATGTGTATAGCATGAGACTTGCCAAGGCTAGAATTTGTTTTTCAGTATTTTACTTTGGGATGTATTAATATAAGAAGCCACCTATTTGTTATTAATAAGTATGCTTCTTTCTAAACATGCTGACATTTCTAGGTGAGTTTTCTAATGTAACAATTGTCATTCATAAAACATTGACTGTAACAGATATATATATATATATTTAATAATATGATTTGCATTTTTTTAAAACCTGTTTCTGATTTTTGGGGCATCATTTCTTACACTGAATCTTGGTTTTAGTCTTTATTTTTGAGCCTGTAGCCAATCTTTATTCTATTTGATCATGCTTTAGTAGGAATATAAACAAACATCTGAGGAATTAAAAGTATGCCTGAGGGATAAAATAAATAGTTTGAGTAGTTTAATGACATGGATGTCAAGAAAAGTGATGGTAATAGCGTCAACAATTACACAATTCCCTTCTTCTTTTCATCAACAAGTATTTATTAAGCACCCGTGAGCTGGGCACTTTGCTTGGTGCAAGGAATACTTGGTGAATAAAGATCTTCAGCTCCCAACACTTAGTGTTCAGCAGAGAGACGGAATAGTTGTGGCATATTAATCTCAAATTGTCATTCTCCTGGTGGGGGCTGGAGCTCACATTGTGTTTGTGGAGGCAAAGGAAGATAAATGGTGATACCATTCGAGGTCAGTGGTTTCTAAATGCTGGTCACGAGCGGATGCTGGGCCATGATGAAGCCCTTTGCCTGTGGAGTTAGAAAACAATAGGAAGATCAAAGTCAATGGAAGGTCATCAAGATGCTGCCATGTCAACAACTGTCTTTCAAGCTGAAATTACATGCTCCCTCTCTTTATGAAATGAAAACACCCCCTTTATTTTCAGGGATTAATGATGAGGCAAAATAGACATTTTAGTTGGCAAACTAACAGGGTTGCCATCTAATATTTATCTTTTTTCTTCTTTTAAATTTTACTGGTCTATGAAACCCAAAATCTGGATAATTCCATTCAAAAGGAACCAGTTATGCTACAAATACATATATTTTAAGAAAAAAAAAAAAAGAATTCCTCAGTTGGCAAAATCGAGGTTGGCTATTGATAACTGATCTAATTTTCCTTTATTTATGCAGCTTCCTACGTCCCTTTGCCTGGACAGTGTGTAGGTTCTGCCAGTAGACTCACCATGAAGCTGAAGGGTGCCTTGTCCGTAAATCAATTTAATAGCTAATTGTGGCCAGACCCAGAAATGTTCCTGAGGCATCTAAAATCATAGCTGCCTCTCTGACCCTAAGGCCAGAAGACATAAGTTTAAAAGACAAAATCTAAGTTAAGTGTCCCAAGGCAAATTAAAATAAACGACACCCAGGGTTTCTGAGAAAGGCAAGGTCTGGAGCTATCCGGCTGAATTGCGTTTCCCCTTTATCTCTCTGGTTCTCTGTCTTTTGTAGTATTTGAAGTGGAAATTCTAAGGGAGAACTGCAAGTTGGGGTTGAATTTCACTAATTAATTCTTTTAAAAAGCTTTAGGGCCTGCTGTGGAATGGCACTGCGGGGGGCCACTGTCAGCTGGACTCCAAGCTTCTGGAAGCTGGGGCTTAATCACGTTAATCACGCTGCCTCCCAAATCTAGCATTTCAGTGCTGGATTAGGTCCCTAGGACTGCTGTACCCAAGTGCCACAAGCTTGGTTGCTTGAAACCACAGAAATTTGTTTCACGCTTCTGGAGTCCAACATCAAGGTGTCGGCAGGGCCCTGTGGCCTCTGAAACCTGTGGGGCAGGTTTGCTTGCTTTTTCCCAGCTTCGGATGTTTTGCCTAAAATCTTTGGGGTTCCTTGGCTTGCAGGCACCCCATTTCAGTCACTGCCTCCAAATTCCCATGACCTTCTACCTGTGTGTGACTCTGTATCTGTGTCTCTTCTCTTCTTATAAGGACATGAGGCATATTGGATTAAGAACCTACCCTATTCCATCCAACATGACCTCATTTTAACTCATTACAATTGCCATAAACCTGTAGCCGAATAACGTCATATGGGGAAGAACTGGGTGTTAATCAACATGTCTGTTTGGGTGACACAATTCAACCCAAGTGCTCAAAGTGCTCAGTAATGAACCTATGAGTCAATGATCTTTTGAGCGACTACCAGTTAGGATTTGGGCTGTGGCATGATGGAGCGTTAACAGGCAGGTGTGTGCCTGCCTTCGCACTGCATATAGAGGTGCATGCATGTGTAAAGGCATTTTTATGTGTTTGTGTATCACATATGCATGATAGTTAAAATCCTATTAATTATTTTAGTGTGTGATTTTGAAAGCTATAACACATGAATTTCAAAGTAGTAATAATTAAACGTGCACATATTTCAGACCTTGCCCACGGTCTTATAATTTTTCACACATGTGACATTATTTTTCCCATTGAAAGATTCAATTTATACTGAGGGAAATCCATTTGTGATGAGACCAGCAAGTATTTCTGAGGCTGAGAGGGCCTCCAGATAGGTAATTGGTTCTTTTTTAGGAAACAGGGCTCATTCTTCCTGCAGAAGGCAGAAGGCCATCTCTCTTTGGCTTCTGTCTTAGCAGCTCCCTTGAGGAACTAGTTAAAACCCAAGAAGTATGTTTACTGATTAATTAAAAAAAAAGTTGCTGAAAAAAAAATCTGTCTCCTGAACTCCAATTCTGCAAGAGAGAGCGTATAAAGTCCTCAAATTGTTACAATCGTGACCTTTCATGGAGAGACTTAATGAGACAGAGGAAACATGTTACAAGGTGTGTGTGTGTGTGTGTGTGTCTGTGTGCGCGCACACATGTGTGTGTGTGAATGTGGGCGGAAGTTCTCAGCTTCCCAGAATGCACAGGACTGGAGAGGGGGTTTGGTGTGTGGTTGGGGATGTTCATCCTTGATGCCCCCAGCCTCATGCACACTTGTGGGTGTGCATGCTTGTTGACATAATATATATGTCATTTTCTGTGTCCTCCCAGAGCGCAGAAGCTTGTTACTCTTCCTTGCTTGCTGTCAGGTCACTTGCTTTCCTTTTCACCCCTCCCCATTTTTCTTTTTCAGGTGCTTGAGAGAAGGTGCTGATTTGTGTCTGCTCTTTGACATCTGTCTGCTAGCATAAAATAAATAAAATGGTCCTACATATCAGCAAGCTTTTAATTTCCTTATGTGGTGATGCCTACTGCCAGGGGTCCACTCTGTCTCTTGCTTTGCCAAGCTCTCCTTTAAACCCCTGGCAGCCTTCTGAGATTAAATGCAGAGCTCTTGAATAATCTAAACCCAGCAAGAAATCACTATCTCAGCATCAGGCCAAGTGTTCTAGACTGCCATCTTATTAAAAGCAAAAGGAAATTTTGATTTAAAGGAAGGCCCTTAATATTCCAACAAGGAGAGGCAGTGATAACGTTTCTTCCACCCCCTGTTGATCCACCACTTTATAGAAACTTGGCTTTTCCTTGCACTGTTCATTCTTTTGTGCTTGGGTATTTTGTCACAGGCTTTCACAAAGAGATGTTCTTTAGCAAGAAATGTATTGAAGCTGTGGAAGGGAATCAGTTGCTGTCTATGTGTGCGCTTCCCTCTCTATTGACTCATATTGTGCAGCAAAACATCACCTTGTGGGCTGACGGGGAGTGGCCATGCGTTCCACGTGACCACATGGAGAGGCTGGCTCAGAAACACACATACCATTCCATGCCAAGGAATACTGTTATAAAATAGTGTTCTGTATAAGAAAAACCTACATCCGATATGTGCTCCATAAATATAATGCTTTGCCAGTTGGGTTGCTACATATTTTATTTAGTCAATAATCCTACCCAACGCTGTCTGATAATACATAACTGCAACTTACATGACGTTCTGGGCTATTAGGTTTTTTCTTGCTTTTCTGCTAGTAAATTGCATTTATCTTTCACTCTTTTATTTTCAGTTCAAATATCCTACAACTGCTTAAATATGGACTAGTTCGACTTGCCGTTTATCACTGATCTTAAATGTTCTAGCAAGCACTATAAAAGGAAAGGGCAGGAGCCTCTAGTAAGAGTCTAATCTATGGACTGGGTGCTGTTGCAATTGCAGGTGGTGAATAGATAAGAAGCAACCCCCTCCCTTCAGGAATGGTCCCTGAGCTCAGAGAGCTTGTACCTAGATGAACACCTACAGTGGCGAACACAGATGGGGACATGGGTGGCTGTCCAACCCAAACATGTTGCATTATTTTAGTAGGTTTGTCTCTCTTGAATTGCCTGAACAGTTTCGGTGCAGGGACTGTATGTTTTCATCTCCATAACCTTTGGAATTAGCATATTGCCTCGTGCATAGTGAGTTCTCACCTAATGTTGTGGAATGAGTCGATATACAAAAGAATGAATGAGGAAGCCTTTCTTGATTCAGAGCATATCAGTGCATAATTGACCCAGGTATAAAGTACAGTTCTGGTAGCAATTTTATATTTGTACTCGTTTCTGGAGCATTGCCAGAGAGTGGTAATATTGCATAGGGGTAAGAATATCACTTCTAGAGATTATAGTTTCTAAGCTTCAATTTCTTTCTCTGCAAAATGGAAGCAACATCGCTAATCTTGAATAGTGCTCTGTGTGTTCAATGAATGAATGTATGTGAAGTATTTAGCATAGTGCCACACGGTAGGCAAGTGCTGCTCAAATGAAAGTTAACTGGTGTCCTAATTAGTATTAATGACTACGATGATATAATTTCCCCTTACCACTTCATCCTACTAAAATTTTTGATCTCTAGTATGTTTAGGGCCTGTTTACCTTCATGCTTTTGGTTTAGATTCAGGCAACATCTATCAAAATCAGGCAAAGATCCAGGTTATGACAACTGCAGAGACTGTGTGTGTGTGTGTGTGTGTTATCCTTTAAAACACCGAAAATGGATAGAGAGGACTACTGTTTATTAGATGTTATTAGATGTTTTATGCTAGGCTGTGAGATAATGAGATACTTTATATGAGTGTATGGTAATATGCCATGTGTAAAATGCTCCCTTGTATAATGTGCATCCATGGTTTTGGCCCAAACTTTCAGGGGAAAAATTCTTTCATTTTAATTTTTTAATTCAAATTTTTGTTTGTTTATATTTAGGTACTCATTTTTTTATTATAAAATAATTTTTGCATTTGTTTTTTAACATTATGGTACAAGAAATTTTATGTAACAATTTAAAACTCAAGAACAGACACAAGGTACAAGACATTTTAAGTATATTTTTATATTAAAATGATCATATTCCAGGGCATTATTTTCCATATGGATATCATTGTTGATTTTTAGAATTACACTTTTAACTCATAAGCATAAGAAAAGAATTAAAAACATTTATATAGACATGGAATTAGTACTACCTATATGTAATGAGCATCCTTGTTTTTTCCTCACAATTTGAGCAAAAACGTGTGCATTATACATAGCAAAATATGGTATCTTTTCCTCTTTAATCTCTATAAAAATACCTGAGGTAGGTAATAGCATCCCTTGTTCTACAGATTAGGAAATGTAGGCCCAGGAAGCATATACAACTCATTGAAAGTCTTTCATTAAGAATGTCGAGTTGGTACATCTACATCAAGAGGCCGACCTGATTCTTAGTGTTGAACTAAGAATAAAGTTTCTGGTCATCTTTCTGGGCCCCCTGTGATTTTTCTAGAGTTTTGTAGCACTATAGAGACTTTGTCACGTGGGCTCAGAATGTCCTTTACACCATTTCATACCTATGACTCCCAACTTGGAATGTGTCATACCTACAGCAAGAAGATTAGATAAATATGAACCATTCGATTGGAAGGAAACTTTCTCTTTTCTTTCTCTGGCCATCTGAGACTCTCTGAGCCCCTGCATTGTTCAAATATAAACCACTAAAACCAGCTGTTTATAGAGTTTTCAATTTCTCAGCCAGTGAAACTGCATTTTGGATTAAACAGAAGTCGCTGTGGGAATGCACATGTCTGAAAGAATAAACAGCTATCCGGATATCTATTTCAAATGGAAGCCAAAAATATGTTGTTGGTACTTCATATTTCTCTCCTAAAATGCTCCCTTTGATGGGTCCCCAAGAATCAGAGAAACATATAATTTCAGACCTGGAGGAGACCTGAGAGATCATTCATCGAGCCCTCTGTTTGCAGATGGGCAAAGAGGTTCTTTTTTATCCAACTGTGTAATATTTTGAAGTTCTTTTGTGGCATGATTTCCCATCTTGCTAATGCTTATGATATGAGGTTGCATGGAGAAAACATTGAGAATATCACATATTTCACAGCATGCCGAACAAGTCTAAAAGAATAGGTTTGCCCTTTCTTTTCTTTCAATCAATCAATCCAACAACTAACTAACACATACATAAATAAAACCTTAAATTAAACACAATAAATCACTAAGTAACAAGCAGTCTGTTATTGGGGTCTTTGCTATAATTCTTAGCCCTTCTACATGGAAAGAACCGTGGACTATGATGTGAGAATTAGATTCAAATGTCTGCATTCAGGAGCTCCCAAGTATCATCTTTTCTTTCAGCTTCCCTGTATTTTTAAGTTACAGCTCATAGTTCTCTAGCTATGAAAATAAAACAGATAAAGTCAGCCCTCTTGGAGGTATTTTCCTTTTATTTTTTTCTTTCATCAGCATGAAGAACTTTCCTGCAGGAGGGCTAAGGTTTGCCCCAACTTGCACAATGCTCTCTACTTCAGTAAATGATAAAATATCCCTCTTGCTGTTTCAAAAATATAACCCTATCAACCATGCTCCCCTAGTTAAGAGATGGTTTACTACTCTTAGTGCATATTAATGACATTGTCCATTTCTAACGTGGAATTCAGCCACCACATGCTCCTTTGTTTAGCCTGCTAATGTTAGTGTTTGCCATTGTCTGAAATGGGTGGCAGGTGGGCTTAAATGAAATTCAGTGTTCTTCATTCTTTTTTTTCTTCAATCATTAAAAAAATAGTAAAGAGAATCCAATTTGTAACACTGTGAAAATGTGGACTGGCTGTTGGGAAACGGAGTGGCAGACATCAATGAGCAGAAGCCCTGAGATTCCCCACACCAGCTGCACTAGCTTCCTCTGGGAGGAAGTACCTTGTTGCCTTCAGGTTCCTGGAGGAAAGCCCTTCTCCCTCCTGGGAGTCATTTACAACTGCTCTTTGCAAAATGTGCATTTCCTGGTTATTCTTCTTTTACCCACCAGGGAATTTTCAATTTGGGATTTGATCAACTCCCATGTTTGGTGACAATCACTGGAAATGCCACATACATGGAGTGTTTTTTGTTCAGACGCCTTTCTTCCTTGATAAGTGAGCATCACTCATAGCCACAGAGAGGGTTTCCAAACTAAAGAACTCAGGGGTCTTGATTGGGTCCCAGACTTGCATCTGAGCCTGTCTCTATGAAGAGGCAGGGTATTACTGGTGCCAGGGCCATCAGCTGTTCTGGAGCACATGCGGAGGGGTGACGTGTACAAGTCTACAGTATCTACAGTTCCCTCTAGATTTTGCAAAAATACATTATTAGTTGGTTCTGCATTTTGTGTTGGGTACAAGTCATTGGGACCAAAATTTCCTATTGTGAAAGCGAAACGGCATGGTGGGCAAATTCTGCCTTTAGAGAAATGCTGTATCCCTTACAGTTTCCTTTCATTCCATGTTATAAGAGAGATTATCTACCTATATCATATGCAAAGCTCCTCTATCTCTATTTATGTAAGACATTGTGTTTGGAATCTAGAAATTCTTTTATAAAAATGGTGAATTTAACCCTCTTGGTGCTAACCATAGTTTTAGGAACACAGTTATATATATATATATATATATATATATATATATATATATATATATATATATATATAAAAAACCTAAAAATTGTTAATCTATTGTTTTGTACTTTTTCCTGTCAATCTATAATTAAATAATCTGAAAACACACTGATTTCACATCACTGTAATAAAGGTGTATTCTGATACCTCTGATGACTGAGGCTCCCACGCATTCATTATTTAATTGCTAGACATTTTACTATCGGCTCATGTGGTGTTATCTAAATTAATTGTGAACTCTAATATACTTGGATCTGAAAAGGAAATCAGCTGTCTCCTCCATAAAGAAGGTTCAGAAAGCTGAATAGACCAATTTTATGTTAACAACCTAATATCCTTTTATAGTTAGGAACAAAATGTGAATGTTTAGGGAAATGGCCCTTTCAGTTTCTAAGAGCTTCTAAATTGTGGCACTATTCTATCAGTTGAGTGGAGAAAGAATTATTTTATTCAACTGTTTTGGTGATTTTTATTTCTAAATTAATTTCAAGATTGCAAAGTCAGTGGGATATAAGCAGTTTCCTTAAATATAGTCTGGATATTTAGGGTTCTCCACTTTGGCCTAAAGAGGTTGTGGGAAATCCTTGGCTGTACCAGACAAGAGAGAGAGGAGGGGATGTAATCAAAGGAGATTTCAGCATCACTCATTATCATATTAATGGATGAAGGAGCAGCAGATCATACACAAGGAAAGATTTCTATTGGACAGACAAGACAGGGAGATAAAGGTTAAAAGGCAGAAAACAGTCCCTTTCTACATCAGGACGACAAAGTATTTGACCAAATCTCATTATAATCAATATACAAAAAATAAGTGATAAAGATTTTCATTTGTTGAGTGTCTGTGATGGTGCAGGTACCAAATTAAGAATTTTATATACACACCTCAATTACTCTTTACATTATGTATGCAAAAAGGATTTGATTGTCTCCATTTTATAGATGAGAAAACTGAGGCTTAGAATGTTTAGAAAATGTGCTCAGGAGCACACAGCTAGAAAGTGGTAGAGGTAGGAAATAGAATCGTTTATACCATTGATGAAAATTATTGAGGCTCAAATCTGTAACATAACATTAAACTGTACCACTCTGTAGCAATGCTAAGAGTAGGGCTCAGGGAAACTGTAATTTGGTCCAAGTCACACTGCTAGTAAATTACAGAGCTGGGATAAGAGCCAAGGTCATTTTAATTCCAAAACTTATGCTCTTTCCAACACATCTTATTTCACCACCTACAAAGTCCTTTTTGTTATACTAAATAGCCTCTATGGGGAAACAAACAATTACTTAACTGCCCAAGGTGCAGAATCACAGTTCTGCCTTTAAGATAGACAACAGAGCAGATGTATCTTGAAGGTCTTTATCTATCCAAAGATTGACGAGCAAGTTTCAGGTAGAATTGTAAAGGAGCCTCTCCATTTAGACATCTCACCTGCTCTAAACCTGGGGAAGCTTTCCAGTGTGAAAGACTCTCTGTTGGAATGGGATTCTAATTTAAAGTAATAGCATATGCCATGGCCTTAACTGTAATGTTCTGGGTTGGAACTAAAGCTTGCTAGTTCTGTTCTTACTTTATCCTTAATATGATCTCATCCCCTTGGACTGTGTGTGTCTAACTAAATTGAAAGCTTCCTTGGGATAATGAGTGTATCTCCAGTAAGCATTCACTAGAGTATTTATTGAGATCCTGACATATGCCAGGTATTGTTCTGAATCTTGAGGATAGACTGTTGAGCCAAACAGACATGGGTTCCTGCTGGCACATTTTAGTGGGAGATGCCAACAGGCAATGACAACATGGTGTGATGAAGATAGAGACAAGAAAGAACAGCGTATTGTGTGAGTACGTGTAACCTGGATTTAAAGGTCAGGGGAAGATTCTTGAAGGAATATCTAGGAGCCCCCAAAATAGGAAAAAGCCAGTCATGAAATGTGGGGGGTCACGGTGGTTGGTGAGGGTTCACAGCTGACGGAGCTATTTGAAGTAGAAATGAGCAAGAGAATGTGGTCTTCAAAAACTGAAAGCTCACACCGCAATAAGTTTAACAATAAAAATGAATTAAAACAAACAAACAAACTGAAAGCTCAGTCTGAATGGACCCCAGAGTGCTCGGGGTCAGGGAGTGGCGGAAGGAGGGGAAGAGTAGGTGACAATTGGGACTCTGCTCAGTCCTATACTTGTCTATTTGTATGTTTGCTTTATTGACTTACTTGCTTTTAACGGTTTGGGATCAGTTACTCCAACTTGGGCCTTGATAGCTCCTGCCTTGGCTTTTATTTCGAGTGGTGTCATCAAATTGATATTTTGATCGTTGGCCAGGTTGCCTCATTTTGCTCCACGCCCTAACCATTTTGTAAATGAAGATCTATTAATACTTTATTCACAGAAAAGTTGTTGGGACTAATTATCCGATGCCTGCGAAGCCATGTGAGATGATTGGCTGAGACACATGCCATGACGTCTCCTTGCTTCTCAAAAGCCCTGATTGCTTCCGCCACATTTTTCCCTTTCTGTTTTGTGGGACTGCAGCAGCAATTTATCCCAGGGTCTGTTTTCCCCGAGTCTATTACTCACGAGTCATCTGACACCTGGGAGGGAGGAGCACTGGCGTCTTCAGACAGACCTTCTCCCACAGATGGGAGGAGGGACACTGATCCAATCCCATCATGAGAGGGACCCATCTGCATTCCCATGTTTGAATTTTTGTGCAAGGACAGAATCCACTTCTCTACTCCCCATCCCTGGTTTATCTGTCTCGTTTCAAAGTAATCGAATCCTGATTTCTCTTGCTCTCTGAGATACTAGGTTCTTCAATGCTTGTCAGAAACAATTAATGGTGTCTTTTCCCCCTACCTGTTTTCAGAGGAGAAATTAATAGTAAATATTCAGACCTCTCCCTTGATGTTGTATTTTCTAGAAAGATAGGAAACAGAAAGTGGCAGCATCAGAGATAGAAAATGCCTATCATACTTTCAAGACACATTTCACTCAGTGATGAAGGATGGGGAATATTAATGCAAATGGCAGGGAGACCAGATGCTTGAGAAACAGGGCTGAGAAGAAAGAGTGCCTCTTTTCCTCCACTAACACCCTTCTCTCTGCTCCTCTCCACCAGCTGGTCACATAACTGCCCTGTGTTCTTCATCTCTTCCAGAAAATCCTATTGAGTCGTATCATTCAACTGTCACTCTCCATGTCCATGGTGTAATTTTTACAGTGGGTGGACCACAAGGAAAGCCTTGGACTTAAATCTCAGATATCAGGATGGGTCTCTATAGGAGCCCTAGCAGCTGAAAATCTCTGAGCTTTGCTTAACGCTCATGTAAGGTGAAGATAAGAGCACGAAACCTAAAAGGTAGTAGAAGAATTCTAACATACAGTTAACTTCAAGGGTCTATTACCTGCAGCCAATACTAGATTCGTACCCCCTTAAAGCACTTACTTTATAATGCACTATTTATAATTATGGTATATCGATGATAGTTTTATAACTGTGCACATTTTTATGAAGAGCTATGGCATGCATCTTTTTCTGTTGATTTACAAAGAGCTTCATGATTTAGGTAAAGAAGGCATTATTATCATCTTGATTTTAAATGTTGAGGAATCTGAGGCTTCTGCTTCTTTCTGAGTGTCCTTGTACTCTTGTACTTTAGTTCGTGGTTATGTCTATCATTTTAGTTCACTCGCGATGCCCGGGAAGTTGCGTGTGTAGTGACTATGTGAGAATTCCCTGGTGAGATCAGACAAGGGCCAAGAAAAGAGCCTCCCAGTTCAGGAGCCCGTGTATTGGATACACAGGGATGGAGGAGTTCTCAGGTTGGCCTCACTTCTCTCCTGAGAGTTCACTGAGGATGACTTTGATTGTGTTTGTCAGCTTCATCAAATCCAGGAGATGAGAACATGCTTTCATTCTTGAAGTGATAAGAATCCTACATGGAATCATTTGCAAAATCATGTTTCTATCAGTTGGAAAGAATCGTTTTTTCTCAGCATCGGTGCTAACTTTGGGAATTCTTTTTCTCCAGGTATCATTTGCCTCGGTCTTTACCTTTATTTTCATTCCTTTTATTTCTCCAACTTTCTATTTCCCCTACTTTTCATTCTCAACAACTCAATTGGTAGATTTTTTATTTCTATTTTACAGTATCAAAACATTAATTGTCAGCGGAATTTTTTATTGTTGTTATCTTCCAGTGTCTAGGAGGGAAACCAAGATAAAGTCTTCTCTGTTCCATTTTAAACATGAACTTGGGAGTCTTATGGGCATCCTGTGTAATGACAGTGCTGTGTCCTCCCAAACCGAACCCTATAGAACTTCTACAAAATGACCCCAATGCAGCCTGGAAAACACCAAGTCTAAAATACACGTCAGCTTTTTTGGTGACTGTGTGAGAAATAAAAGGAAATACATATTATAATATACCTCTGGTTTTTGCTTACTCTTTCTGGGTAGATCTTTCTCTTGGACCTCAAGAACATCTAAAAGTCCATATCCTGTCTTCAAGCCATGTCCTTGGCTAGTTCTCCATTAGCAATGAGACCCTCATAGGTGATTAAGTAGTTGAAGAATGGACCCAAAGTTCCATGCTCACTGGGCTCCTGTGACCTCATCAAGAAAACCTCCTGCAGAAATGGAGTCACTGTAACATCTGGTGTGCCTTCTCCTTTAAAGAAACAATGAATTAATTGTTCACTCCCTACTGTGATGAAAAGGGAGATGTGGTCACCCATATGTACTATAAGCATGAACCTAACTTCTTACCCTCACTTATTGGAGTCTACTAATTCTCAAAGTGTTGAAAAGTATGCCTTTCTATAAAGTTCTCCTCATACAGCAAGTCTTTTCCACTCAGATAACATTTGTTTAATCCCTCCATGTCCCATTCACAAGAAATAAAAGGATGTTTGTTGTCACTCTGTACTATGTGTGTACCCTTCCAAAGCTGGATGTTGTTCAAAGAGCAGGGACTGGGGCCAACAGGCTGTGCCAGCCTCCCCTCATCATTGCCCTTGGTGCCAATGACCCAGCCTGTGCAAGCTAAGACATGAGGACCCTGGGGAGATTCTCCAGAAAACATCCTGCCTGTGGCTGTCATGCCAGCAGGAGAGCAGAGGGACTGTGGGCCAACGCTGAACCACCTGAAAGGCTCAGCAGCTGACTACTCCAGAGCTTCTTAAGTCACTCCCAAGATAATCCTAGAGTAAATCTAAAGGCCAGTGAGCATTTCCAGAGATTGGGAGGTTTAATAGTCCTGACTTTGTACTTTCCAAAAGTTGTCCCAAAGGTGTTCAGATAGATTGCATTCCCTGAAGAAGGAAAGAAAGAATAAAAAAAGGAAAAAGTGAGGTAGGGAGAGAAAAACAAAAGACAAAAGGATAAAGCACCTGGCATGGAATAGGTGCTCCGTGAATGTTTATTGGATGGGTGAATGCATAGAAGGCATAACCATAACAAAATTGTTACTGGTGCAAGAGTGGGACCAATTTAGACCTCTTTGGGCAACAAAGTAGGAGAAGTGAGTCATTATGTTATACCTAATGGAAGGAAGGACACTGAGGACCAGACACCTGGCTTCTTAATATCTGCCTGCTGATGTCTCACAGGGTGTGACCTCCGGAAAACTCACTAACTGCAACAGAGTTCAGGTTTCTCATCTGTCACATTATTGAGTCAAACAAGAGAATATCTTAAATCTTGCTAATTCCAAGACCTGTTCGTGTATCCATCCCCTCCCCCAACATTTGTCGAATGTGAGCATCTTCTAGACCCTGTGAATAGGAAAGGGAAGACTTTAAGGAGCTGATGAAGTTTCCAGTCACATGGACAGGGTTTTGTGGCTTAGGGGATGAGGGCTCTAATAGCATCAGTTTTGGGGACCACAGGAGCAGAGAGGATTGACTATCTGCAAATGGATCCCACCCACACCTGGCACATGTAACAGGAACAAAACAACTGATTGTGATGCACATCACTTGTGTCATTAGAGAGACGGTCCCCTGAGACCACGGCTTTGTTTCACAGCACAGTAAAACAGGAAGCATCACTGCGTTTTCTCAGAGTATCATCCTTTGAAATAAGAATTTCACTTGTTCTTCAAGACTTAGACCCATATTCAGGACGAATCTTTTCTTGTACATTTTTGACATTGTGGATGACTGAGATAAAAATGTAACTTAATGAAGACAAAATTCTGGATGCTGCTTTTATACCACTGTTTTTGTCCACTTTAGTTACCCAAATCTTCACTTTAACAGTTAAGTAGGATGATGGTGTTCTGGAGCAACTGACATTAGTGTGTGAGGAGCTGATGATTAAATAGAAACTTTGCAGGAAAGTTTAAATTATTGAGAACTTCAAACTGGCCCTGGTGGGAGTATTTACCGCACAGAAATCAGAGAGCTGGTTTACCAGCCTACACCTGGGTAGAACTCACCTGTGCAGGTGCTAGTTAATAGAATTTACCCAGAGGAATTTTTCACAAAAATGTAAGGAGAAAAATTGAAGCCACTTCTGATAATAATACAGAACTAGAGTACTATTAATAGAACTTTAAAAAAATCCATGCGTATATGGTCAACTAATAGTTGACAAGAAAATCAAGAATACTCAACCAGAGAAAAGACAGTCTCTACCATAAATGATGCTGGGAAAATTGGATATTCACATGTAAAAGAATGAAACTGTCTTACAGCCACACAGAAAAATTAACTCAAAATAGATTAAAGATAGGCTGACCAGATGTCCCATTTTCAATGAGACAGAGAACAAAGGTACTGTCCCATTTTAAATGGTACGTGTGGTCAGCCTAGTCTCACTGGGCTAAATTCAAGGTGGCAGTAGGCTGACCAGACGTATCTTCTGAAACAGGACAGGACCATTGTTTCCTATCACATTTAAAATGGGATGTCTGGTCAGCCCAATTAAAGACTTAAATGCAAAACAAGAAAGGCTAAAACTCATAGTAGAAAACATAGGAAAAAAGTTCCTTGACATGATCTTGGCAATGATTTTTTTTTATGTGACATCTGAAGCACAAGCAAAAAAACCGAAAACAGACAAGTGGGACTACATCACACTAAAAAAGTTTTACACAGCAGAAGAAATGATTGACACAATGAAGACAGTGGATGGAATGGGGAAAAATATATTTGTAAACCATCTATCTGATAAAAAGTTAATATCCAAAATATATGAAGAACTCATACAACCCAATAGTAAAAATAATAATAATGATAATCCAATTTTAAAATGGGCAAAGGACTTAAATAGATGATTTTCCAAAAAAGATATACAAATGGCCAACACGTACACAAAAAGGTACTCAACATTATTAATCATAAGGGGAATGCAAATTAAAACCACAATAAAATATTCCCTCACAAAAAGGGGATGGGTATCCCCAAAAAGACAAAAAATGACAAATGTTGACAAGGATGTAGAGAAAAAGGAACTGTGGATAGAAACGTAAACTGGTACAGCAGCTGTGGAAAATAGTGTGGAGATTCCTTAAGATATTAAAAAGAGAACTACCACATGATCCAGCAATTC